>LUGF01054550.1:68382-100978 GCA_001625245.1 Calycopis cecrops | reverse complement strand
CAATCATGACTACCGACGCCCATAGACATCTGCATAGCGACTATACAAATGCGCTGCCCCCCTTTCTCTTCCCACTTCCATGGGCCACCGGCTACTTATATATATACCCTATACCATAAATAAAAAAAAACACGCTTCAACAGTGAGATGAAGAACTCATTGCGTAATATAATCTCTACTAATAAATATATAAAAAGAAAAGTTTTTGTTTGTTTATATCGAACAGGCTCTAAAGCTACTGGACCAATTAACCATCCTCTCACTAATAGAAAGCAACATTGTCAGGGAGAACATAAACTGTTTTGTTTTACGATTAAAGACTTTTTTTTTATGACGCCCAAAGAAGTGGGCACGGGTCGGCTAGTAATATTTCAAATGTAGGTTTGTTTGTTTGCTTTCACGCCAAAACTTAACAGATCATTACGAAATTTTGTACACATTCTTAGGAAATCAGAAAGGACATAGGATACATTTTTGTTAAAAAAGGGTACGGACGCGAGCAAACCCTCTTATAAAAGCTAGTAAGTAATAAGTTACTCAATAAATTTCCCAAGTATAATGATAGTGGAGAGTAGTTCACTAACATTAAACTGTGTGTTGTCTGTTAGTCATAGCGGTAGACACTGCCGTTGCCACACGCACACATGCGAAACGTCCATGACATTTATTACGATACTTTTACCGTAATGTATTCTCTAAAGCGATAAAAACTAGATTTCCTTACTACTTCCCGTCTTTCTTATATGACTTAATTACATTAAAGTTTACATATTAAAAACTATACACTCCTTTATGGGACTAATGGGCTCCTATAAGGTAATAGCGACCTCAATATAGAAATAAGTGAACTCGACCTAGTGTTTTTTTGGTATCGCGAGAAAACATATCTATATATAAAAATGAATGTTTGTCTATGTCCGTTTGTCGTAGCTTTTAACATTTGATCATGTGATGATCTTTAGCAAAGTTGTTATGCATGAGCCCACGAAGGTTTCTGAGTTAGGATTTTTAAATTTCCACCCCTAAGGGAAATAGGGTGGTGAAGTTTATTGGCATGACGGTAAAACCGGCGTGAAGTGACAGCTGTGCTGTCGCGTTTCGTGCGGTGTGTAAGTAGCCGGTGGCCCATGGAGGTGGGAGGAGAAAGGGGGCAGCGCATCTGTATAGTCTCTATACAGATGTCTATGGGCGTCGGTAGTCATGAAAATGGCTACAACTGCTCGTTTGCCCCCCTATACCATAAAAAAAAAACCAAAAAACATAGCTAGTTCAATATATTATGTAAGTTTCTCAAATAGATTGCGAACCTCCAGGCGTTTTCCCATTAATCAATGACTACCATGGGGGTAAATTATATAGGTGCGTACTGACATGAAGCAACACAAATAGAATTTTTTAAAGTATTCTTATACTATAAAAACATTCTAAGACAAACGAGAAATCGCAGCCAAATCCAAAAGTACCGATGCCCATAGACATCCGCATATTAGGAAATGCCCTTTACATACCAAAATAAAATTAAGATGTTATCAACAATCAAATAAACTTCAATTAGCTAAGAACGTTGAGCTAAGTTTTTGTTCTAAATTTGTATTTTTTCGGACCTGAACTTTTTTGCTATGGAAGCGAAAAGAATTCTAATACAACTTCATGGGATTCCTGTGAGTGCTTTTTTGGCGAGACCAGGTTTAAGGCGCTATGGGTCCCAATTGCAATCTGCCTAGTTAATTTTGCGGGGAGGTCGCTCGAAAATAGACACATATTACATATTATTTTATAAAAATAACCATACGCTTATATAAAAAAGTGACTCCGTAAATTTCTTCGATTACTTATTGGGAACAGATACATATTTTATTTGTGAAAATAACTTTGATAGTTATTGAATAGTATTGATTCATAAATCGACGGAAACGTCAAATATATTGTGTTTTCATGAATGGTTATGATTTTTTTTTCTATCGAGGCAAATTTCTTTAATCGTGTTTCTATGAACAAAGCCTAATTCAGTATATTGTTAACATTAATGATACATTATAAATATCATAATTAATGGTTTTTAAACATCAATTTTTTAATATACATGAATAGGTACGTATATCAGAACACAAAACACAAGATAAGATGTTAGTGTGGTGAGTGTCAAAAAACCCGTTGGGGAAAGAGGGCAACACATTTCTACAATAGGTATCTTAGTCTCCTGTAACAGCTGGAGCTAGGTGAGGCTTAGGGGGCCCCCGTAAGGTAAGATCATAAATATCATAAAAGGACCCTTCTTGTCGATTCCAAGGTCTCGAAGCCACAGGTACCTCCAGAGCTTAATCTGGCTCTTTCGAGTAAAGCTCCACTGCTATCAATTTTAATCAACTCTCCATTTTAATGGAGAGCTACTTGTTTATACAGTCACGAGCAATAATATTTATACACTTGTTATAATTTGTATTTTTGAAATTCCTTATAATTGCTTTTAATTGTCAAAGAAAGTCATTGTGACAGGCTACTAAAGTGTATACATATTATTGCTCGTGACTGTACCTGTAACCTATACGTTTCAACGTACAGGTGATACCCACGTGCCTATCACGTTGATACCAAGTGGCATTCAAATTGTAACAATAAATAGTCGATTTAATCGAGTGTACTTAATGTTATCTCGAATCGAACTCGCTCAAGGCCCGCCATATGCATATGTACTTCACACGATCTCGCCTCTTCCGTTTCGCTGACATTGGCATTGGAGTCTGGCCTTTCTTGACTTTTACAGGTGTGTATGGGAGTTCACTCCGCAACAACTGGCGCGTGGTAAAAAAATCGAAAGTAACACAACTATACTTACATATTTTTTACTATACCTTACATATTTTGTTATTGTATAGGGGGCAGAGTAATTTTCCTGTGCGGTACACACAGAGCTCGGATAAGCGGCGTACTTTAGTGCAGCGTCACATAAATTCCTCAATTATCACTACCTAGGTATTAGCTGTGCCAATCTGGCTGAAATATGAGATGAGTTGGATATATATATGTATATATATTTCTATTTATTATCCCATATAATTATAATATATTATTATTTAATATATTCTAGCTATTAGACTTTCATGCTGACTTTGTTATATATTTTTCCTTCGCGCATGAAGGCGCGTCGCAGAATGAAAAAAACTTACGTCTGTCAACAAAAGACAAATTTTTAAAGCATTCCAATATTAAAATGGATATACTTTTTCTTAAAGTATATCCATTTAAAGGTTTTACCTTTCATACTGTTCGAGAAGACTGCTTCTCTGCTAACCATCACAGTATTATATGTATTTCTATACAGACTTCACTAACGTAGCCGTGTAAAGTCCACAGATAATATTATTACATTCAAACATTTATCAACTGCACACCTGATTTATAATATAATACTATTTACAATACTGGTTCTGTATTCATATTCATACAAGTTATGAGTCTGGTATAATACATCAGACTAGCTCAGGACAGTCGTCCAGTCTAAGTCTTAGCACAATTTTATACTGTCTATTTTCATAACCTACTTATATTACACTAATTTACAGTACATCCGTTGCCGTAAATTCTTGCCGTTGCTGACTACATATAATTTACTAATTTCAAATATATATTGAAGTATTTTTTATCAGTTTCAGTTTCTTAATTACAGCTATGTCGTAGATGTATGCCGGTATCTATATATTTTTTTTTTTATGGTACGAACGGCAAACGAACAGTCGGAGCCATTTTCATGACTACCGAAGCCCATAGATATCCATATAGAAACTACACAGATGCGTTGCTCTTCTTTCTCCTTGTACTTCTATAGGCTACCTGCTACTTACACACCGCAGGAAACGCGACAACACAGCTGTCCCTTCACGCCGGTCTCGTGTAAGGGAGAGGTACCTCCCCGGTCGTGCCGGCCCAATTCAGCTGCATGCAAGCATGCAGTGTGGCACTACCTCTTACAAATACCTATGTGAAGCAAAATCTTCGGGAACATTTTTACGAAAATTGCGAATACAGAGGAGTATGGAATTTGGCACACTTATACTTAATTTACATGTAAGAGAAGTGCACAGCGCTAATATTTTTTAATAATAATTTTTAATTTATACTAATAAACTTTAATTTAATAAATAAAACTTTACACAGACTACCATGCATTTAACACATTGATACTATACTTTATCTAAGGTCTTTTGCAAGTGTTGAAAATTCTACATAAATTGTTTACCTTAGTTACGGTGATATAACATGTCATAATATGATATTTAATTTTAATTTCAAAAAAGTTGCACTTAAATCGAACATTTACTTTGCGGGTTCACTAGTAAATTAGAAAAGACAAGTGTCTGCTAAGACATATTAAATTTATAATTAATTTTGTGCTATCTCGTGAAGCACAGCTAGCACAAAAATAGGTTCGAGATTCTTATGGCATAGATTTTCTTCAATATTTTTTTTTAAGTACATACCTATATGTATACGTAAGTACTAGACAACTGCGCTTGAATCGAGTTGACACTATTTTGTGACCATGCGGAAGTCGCATGCCGATGATGAATAGGGATTGGATATAGCATAGCAATATAGAAGCAGAACTACCGACGGAGTAGATGCTCTCCGTAATATTGGCGAAAGAAAAAGGCTTCACTGATGCCACTTTATGCTTGTGTACATTATTTCTACTTCACTGAATAGACAATGTATATGCCACAAGGCAAACAATATATTAAACCAAAACCCGACCAAAAGGCTATTCGCAGGTTTAAAAATACACCGTGTTCAGACGACATTTAAATTCTCTGATAAAATCGCAGCTCAGGTTGACTCAAGTGATTTATTCGATGTACTTGTCGGTATAGTGGCTTTATGGAGTAGACCTTTTATTTACCGCCGAATACTATGAACATTTATTTATCTTGATATATTTATGTTGATACATTGATTAACACAAAATTTATAACTTTTGTATGTCAATCAGCGCTGGATCGTTGCTGGCTCCTGGCTTGGAGGGCTGCATCCCCGAGCCTCATAAGGCTTAAGGGCCTTAAGATCAACTTTGTACAGTCTAAAGAGGGCCCCATTCTCAAATACAAGGTCTCCAAGCCTCTGGTCCCACTAGAGCTTAATCCAGCGCTGGTGTCTATGGGAATATTATAAACAGATATTATTTCGATTTGTTTTAATCCGACAATGAAAATTGTTTCACAGAGTAAGCTAAGTACCACGTAGCTAACAGATTCAGTTTCCCAGCAGAACAGGCAGTTTTCTGATGGTGAAGAGGATGGGGCAGGTAGCAGTGCGTGAATGCGCCGTCCTCGGTGTCTGACGAGACTGTGGGATTACCAAAATACCCTCTAAAACCCCGCGGGTGCCATCGATTTGCCGATTGCCTATCCAGAAGCAACCCGGATCTGTCAGCTACATGGAACTTCGGCGATAACCTAGTCCCTAAGAAACCTGACTACGTAAAAGGGGGACTAAACCGACCACCTAGATCAGCCCAAGATCCCTGTTCTTATTTAGAGAAGCGGCATCTCATGAGCGTAGAAACTCTGCCACACTCTCAGCGCTGGCTCCAGGCTTAGGCGGCTGCAGCCCTGGACCCCTCCAGAATTTAATCGGGTACAGCAACCTCCAATTCCTAGTCTGCGAGGAAGGTGTTTACCCACCTCACTAACCTCTCAGAAAGTGATCATACCATTATATTTTAATAAATAAAGACATTTGCTAATAACTAAACCTCTCAAAGCTGTCAATTGTTCCCACGTTTTTCCACTGATGTCGATTCGCGTAGCGACGATTTTAACATAAAGCTTTATAGCTTTAATCAAAATAATCAAGAAATTTCAAGTTTACTTCTAAGAGAAATCTAAGACGGACAGATCATGATTTAATTTTTTTTGTAAGTTTAATGACCTGGAATATTTAGCGACCTTTTAACAAAATATGAAAAATGTGGAAACATTTACGCGGCCTTACATTGAAACTAAATTGAAACAATGCTACAATGCGAATTTCGTAATTATGTTAATTTATATTATAATCGCTATCATCTTTTCCCTGTCGCTAATCGCGTCCTGCACCGGGTCCGTGGGAGATTAGGCAATAGGCATAGCCCCAGGTCCGCAAGGCTTAGGGGCCGTAGATCTTAAGATATCCAACCTTGAGTGCGGGTTGGGGGCCTTAAGATCTTAAGATATCCAGCCTTGAGTGCGGGTTGGGGGCCTTAAGATCTTAAGATATCCAGCCTTGAGTGCGGCTTAGGGCCTTAAGATCTTTTTTGTGTCCATAAAATCACATGAGCCATCACAGCTATAAGATCTCCAAAACTGATCTCATCCAATGAACTTTGGATACGATGAAACGCATGGTGTACTTAGTGCATGATCACCATCCTTGCTGTTCCAAACCTACCCATGCTATGGTATGTTGTTGCAAGGTATATTTGTTGCATGAAAATCACAAATCACCATCCTTGCTGTTCCAAACCTACCAATGCGAGGGCGTGTTGGTGCAAGGTGTACTCGGTGCACGAAGATCATCATCCATGCGGTTCGAAGTGTCTGCAATTAGTAACGAACATTTTATTGTTTTTAATAACTAATGTTACTTATTTTGGCGTTCTTTGTTCAGATAGGTGTCTTAATGTTTCCTTTGAGGTGATGCGAACGCACAACAGCGTCACGTTGAAAAAGGCGGCCGCAACTGAGAAGAAATCGTAGTTTGGAGCGCCGCAATGAATGGGTTAATATGTGGATAATGTCGTTGGTGCAACATTGTAACTTCTTTCATGCGCAGCATTTACGTTTTAGCTGTTTGTTATCCCCTATAAAATAAAATCAAATACAAAGCTTAACCCAAGGACATACTCAAGACTCCCACGTCGCACGCGCTCTAGAATTACCATATCATAACTTGATTTTTAAATTTGACTTTGGCTAACTTAATTATATGAAAACTAGGTGACCATGCCACGCGGTAAGGCTGTGTGACAGTCTTAATGCGTGGCACTAAGCAGATACGATAAGATTTATCTACGTATAAAACCATCCTTTAATATATTATGTCTGGGCCTTCAGATACTTGACGGTAAAATATAAATTAGTCGTGTAGTGTGGTGCGCCTTGAGTTTAGTATAGAGAGCGATATTGAAAGATAAAATATATAGCGGTCCTTAATATCGGAAATAAAATATAGGAAATTCTTTAATCTGGAAAAGTTATACATATATCTGTATGTAATTTGTAAATAGATACAGCAGTTTCTGATAATAACTTGGATAAACCATGGATGCTGTATTTATGCTGACTTAGGGCCCTCGCTCACGGGCGACTTTTTGTAGCGATTCAGTCGCGATGCTGTCGCGCGTAGCATCGATACAGACGCGAAGCGGTCGCTAGGTATGTCCCCGCCCTTAATTTTGTAGCGATGCAATCGCGCGTCTAAACGCGCGATTCGTATCGCTACAAAAAGTCGCCGTGAGCGAGGGGCCTTACGGTTAAAGAGCCTACTTCTTTCTAAAAGGCCGGCAACGCGTCTGCAAGACACCTGGTTTTGTGGATGTCTATGGGCGGCGGTAATCACTGCTTATAAGTGTCTATGTGACATTTTTTACCAGAAAATAAAATAACTTCCTTTTTCATAGCGTATGTATGAACGACAAAGTTGTACTTACGTTTTTTGAAAATATATTATTTCTCAAAAAGTAATGATATCTCGCTCAAACCAATTTTTATTGAAAGTTTTTATTGAGATCTACATATACTTTAGTAAGAGGTAGTGCCACACTGCATGCTTGCATGCAGCTGAATTGGGCCGGCACGACCGGGGTGGTACCTCTCGCTTACACGAGACCGGCGTGAAGTGACAGCTGTGTGCTGTTGCGTTTCGTGCGGTGTGTAAGTAGCCGGTGGCTGTGGGAGCCATGGAGGTGGGAGGAGAAAGGGGGGCAGCGCATATGTATATTCTCTATGCAGATGTCTATGGGTGTCGGTAGTCATCAAAATGGCTACAACTGCTCGTTTGCCCCCCTATACCATAAAAAAAAAAAAATCTTACATTTTTTAAATTTCTCACTCTCTTATTTTAAGACTTAGAGAGACTCTCGTTTTTACACTTTGAAAGCGTTTATCTTTTAAACAATTGATTTTGACAAATAATCGCTTTAGTACCTTAACATTTTTGATGACCTATTCATAGACTCGTCTCACATACAGATTGGATGAAAAAAATATTTTTTAGATTCAGTCTACTACAACTACGAAGGCCCAATAGTTTCGGAAAAAGATGGCTGTGACATACGGACGGACAGACAAAACGAATTTATAATGGTTTGATTTTTTGCCATTTGGCTACGGAACCCTTAAAAGGCAATTAGACACGAATCTTTTATATATTAGGAATAAGAAGAACACGTCACCAGGAATTGCGTCACGTTATCATCAGCTCTTATCCATCGACTTTAGGATTTTTATAATATAAGGGGGCAAACAAGCAGTCGGAGCCATTTTCATGACTATCTACGCCCGTAGACATCCGCGTAGAGCTTATACAAATGCGTTGCCCTCTTTCCATCTCTCAACTTCATGGGCCACCGGCTACTTAAACACCGTACGAACGCGACAGCACAGCTGCCACATTACGCCGGTATCGTGTAAGCGACACCTCTCCGGTCGTGCCGGCCCAATTCATTTGTCCAACAGTGGGCCGATCTCTTAAATGCCAAGACGATCCGAAAATGCAAGAAAAAAAGAAATGCTAAATTGTTGAAATTTACTGATCAGGAAATTGAAATGTTACGATTTCCGGCATGATAATGACTGTTGTTGAAAACAATTTCTCAAAATTTATCGAGACCAGTCTTTTACGGACAATGGCCTCAAGTGAGCCGTCAGGCCATAATATTATATACTAGCTTTTCGCCGCGGCTTTGCTCGCGTTGAAGCCCTTCAATAAAAATCAGTGAACATTACATTCAAATTAAACTGCAATAAAATTCGAAAAAACTGGCACAATATTTTTTTGACGTTATTTTTTAGTAACAAGTATCCTATGTACTTTTTAATACATCTAGGAATAAGATTAAAAACTTTCATAATGACCAGTTGAGTAGATTTAGCGTGAAAGTGTAACAAACAAACTAACATCAAGTTCCTACTTACCGCAAAAAAAAATAAAGACGACACTTTGTATTCTCACTGACAACATCCGCAGTGAACACAAAAAATAAATTGTGTAAAAATAAGTGTCCTATAAGGACGTTGTGTTGTCAACTCGGAAAAATAACAAACATCGAATTTTGAGAATGATTCATTTAATATTTAATAATATCTGTGGACTTTACACACCACGTTAGCCTAGTCCCGTGCTAAGTATCGTAAGGACTTGTGTTACGGGTACTAGACAACGGAATATATTTAATATGTTTAATAAATTTAAGAAATTTTACATATATTTAAGATTTTTATTATAGAAATACATATAACACATAGATAGACTCAACAGAACATCCATGACCAAGGCGGGATTCGAACCCGCGACCCAACATGCTCCAACATGCTCCACTTATCCGAGTCCTGTACCACTGCGCCAGCCTGGTCGTCATCATTGGTTGTATATAAAGTTGTCGTCATTCATTGGATATAAAGATGCAGAATAAATTTGGAGAGACTTCGTGAGAGTTAATGTCACGCATGCTTACATGTAGCCGGATTGGGCCGGCACGAACGGGGAGGTACCTCTCGCTTACACGAGACCGGCGTGAAGTGACAGCTGTGCTGTCTCGTTTCGTGGTGGGTTTCCATCCTCCTTGACACACCGGCTACTAATAGCCAGTACCTTTGTGCTAATATCACTGGACGTAGTAGTTATGAAAATAGCTAACTGCTCGTTTGACCCCTTGAATTATAAAACAAAAAATGTGATATGAAAAACACTACGTTGATATGTACGCTTGTAAACAGTTAAATTAAATTAATTTACAGCTGTGCCTATATACGGAACAAGATAAAATTTTACTGTCAACAATAAATAGCTCATCCACCTTTAAGGCTTCATTGTGTAGTTTCGTCTTTAAATTCATAACTTACTTATTCATTCTTTCTATATGCCTGTGCCTCATCCGTCCTGAGTTCATTCAGCCCGCGAAGACCATTACGCCAGGCTCACCTAGAATACGGTTAACCGTCTCCGGACAGGAGTGGGCCTCTGCAGGTCAAACCTGGTAAGTGGGGCTATGCTTCTGGGACGCAGTGAGATCAGGACATGTCCCATCTTTTGTCCTGTCCTTGCCCTACCATCTGCACTATCCTGCACCTGCACAGTCGGCCTGATAAAACACTCAGCTGTTGGCCCTTCGTTATCAAATTGCTGGTAAAATCTAATTGTTAATATTTAAAGTATAAAAAAAATTGATGCCATTGGCTTGATAGAATAGAAAAAGACCGACAGATTTGATCGGTATGATTTGGCATTGTTACGTTTTTGCAGATATAAAATAATTTTTATGTTATCTATATAATCATAATATATATAAGTGTATTCGGGTAATTTCGAATGGATTTTAGACGAGTTGGCAGGACTTTTATATTTGCATTGACTACATAGAACTCGTGCATTTTATGCTGCCATCGAAGGTCACTTCCTTTGCTTACTTAAATTACCTAAAAAATTATTACCAAGACCTTTATTAGTACTCTCTAAGTTTGGAGATATAGGGTTTTCAAAATAAGACTTTTTTTTTTTTACAAGGGTAATTCCGAATAAATTCGGTTAATTCCGAATGATGTCTAAAAATAAACTTTATTAAGTTTAGGCAGAAGGTACATCATGCTTTTTTGTATGCCGAAAATCCAAAAACGCGCGAAAAAACAGTTGTTGACGAAAATTTCATGTCGCTCGTGTGTACTCCTACGTAGTGTCTTGAGATGATGAAAGGGGCGAAAGGATTAAAATGGCGACTAGATGAATGCTGCCAGAGCAAAAAGTATTGCTTCGTTCGGGAGAAAATAGCAATATTCGGAATATCCCGATTTTCGGAATTACCCGAATACACTATATTATCTTTTTTTATATTCATTATGTTATCCCACTGCTGGGCAAAGGCTTCCCCCAAACTTGCCAACCATCTCGGTCTTTTGATTTCTCCCACCAGCTTTTGTCGAAAGAATCGAGGTCATATTATCTATTTTTTTTAATGGTATTAAACGAGCAGTCGGAGTCATTTACATGACTACCGACGCCCATTTATATCCGCACAGAGATAATCATATATAAATTATTCGTGTCACAATGTTAGTTACCACACTACGACATGACATATTCTCATGAAATTTTGTGTGCACATTTTGTTGTGTGTGTGGTAGGTAAGAGAATCGGACAACATCACTCAGACAGATCAGAGAAATTTTGTTGAACCGGGCCGGGCTATGCGGGGGAGCTCCCGCTAGATAAACTACTTAAGTGACAGTTACGTTGTCGCGTTTCGGGCGGTTTCAAGGGGTGGCAGGAAACGTGTCACCCCTTTTGTAGCAACAGCACAACTTTTATGCAGATGTTTGTGGGCGTAAGTCAACCAAACGACTGGCAGACGAGTCCCGTTTGCAAGCTTATTTCTTTATGCCTTTATCTGTACTATGAGTTCTTCTTGCCAAATTCCGTGGTTCTAGGACAACCACAACTTTATAAGTTTTGGCTTCGTGCGACTGCATAGGAAATATGCAAACAAACGGCTGTATATTTCGCATGCATTGACTTAAATGTGTGACCTTAGAGTTTGAAGTGACTGATACTTTCAGGAGTTCCTGAGTAAAAGTATATTGATGGAGATATACAGATGTTGTGCCCTGTTGCTGACGGATCCGGGGCAACTCAGTATAGGCGGCCGATGGCACCCGCGGGGTTTTAGTGGGTATTTGGTTTATCCAGGAGTCCCACACACATCCAACGGACCTCACCTCCGTCCGGTGGCAGTGCGTAAATGCATTTCCCCGCGAGAAAAAAAGATGTACAGTTGGGACAAGACAGTGATCACTGATCACATAAGGGTTTTTCTTTTTTAGACACAGAAGCAAAAAAAAACTGTTACCACCTGTAGACGATCAGGAAAATAAAAAAAAAATAAAATGAGATAAGAAATTAAGGAATTTTTTTCGTGATATCCTTTGGTATCAACCAAATAAGTCTAATCCTATTGGTAATTCAGTATTTACTGGTACTGCTACTTATCTATAACACGTATTTTTCTTCTCGATATTTTCACGCCAAAACTTACGCAGGTGAAACCGCGGTAATGAAACCAATTGTAAAACCACCTTCCTAACAATTTTGCGCCTTTGTCACAACTGTACAAATATAATTTGGCCGGGACACGGCAGTTACAGCTTTGATTAACACCACTCGTATATTAAAATCATAAGCAACACGGACTTCGCCCCAATCCCGCTTGTAGTGTAATTTACAAAGCCCGCGGCCAGTTATTAATGCGCTAAATCAAATAATTCTCTTATTGGTGTAATTTAGACGGTTGTGTCGAGACTAATAAACATAATTCTATATATATAGTGTATTATATATATTTATGTATGCATATATATATTTATATGTAAGTTTATTTATTATTATTATTCTTTTTTTTTTAATACATTAATAGTTATATAGTTTTGCGCTACCCCTCCTTAATTTAGAATATTTCTCTTGGCTGGGTTGCCTGGTAGAAATTACTACTTAAGTAACAAGGCCGCCTTTTTGTATCTTTACTATTTTTTGTTCTGTTTCTTATGTTTGTTACATTTATATATAAAGTGCACAATAAAGAATAATCATTCATTCATTCATTCATTCATAATTCTAGCAAAACTTTGATATTGTTAATACTTCGAAGTAGTACCACGCTGCATGCATGCAGCCGAATTGGGCCGACACGTGGATAGCGCAGATTTAGACCGGGAGATTCACGAGTATGAACGGTCCGGTCAGCCTAGAATAGTCAAGAGCATTTAGCCGGGTTTCGCTTGATAGCTAATCCGTTGCCCGGGGTGAACCACGAGGAGGTAGTTCTTGACCAGTTTTCAACCCCAGAGAGCTGAGCCATACGGTATGATGATGGGCCGACACGACGGGAGGTACCTCTCGCTTACACGAGACCACGGAATAGATAAATAACCTCTTTTATCTATTCCGCGCACGAGACCGGCGTGAAGTGACAGTGCTGTCGCGTTTCGTGCGGTGTGTAAGAAGCCGGTAACCTGCGAAGGGAGGAGAAGAAAGGAGAGCAATGCATATATATAGCCTGCTTGTGTATGTCGGGTAGTATGAAAATAGCTCCGACTGCTCGTTTGTCCTCTACGTAAAAAAGCCACCTGGATTCTTACCTGAAGATCCATCACTTCACGGCAGTGTTACGTAAGTATAAGATAGATGCCCGGTCGTGACAATGCAAAATTGCGCTACCTGTTGCACAATTAACTGTTCTATATTAAATATCGATTAAGAATCGATTTGCTAATTGGAAATATAAAATAGGTAATATATCAAGAACAGTTAACTAGATATTGCTATTGCCAGCATAACTGGTCGGTGTCACAATAAAAAATACTCCAATAATGAACATCAACACCGACCCTTTAGAGTTAGAGCCCTTTTTTCAAACCTGTATGGAACCGTGGAGTGCAGAGACTCCTCTCTTTTATGGACATCATCGTGAAATAAAATAGATGAAGAGATGTTTGCTTTCACTTTAAAATTTTCGAATTTGGAAACAAACTATAAAAAACTAGAAAAAAAAAATGTTATGTCTTCACAAACTCGCTGAGTTACCTTTCTTTTTGTCGGTGCAAGACATAAAATCAAGAGCAGAGCAAAATGATGATTGTTTTTATTCTGTTTGATAAGTAGATGTGAATACTTGCCTAGGGTCCCGGAGACCAGGTCTCTAGACTTCCCTTCATGATCATCATCATTAGCCGGAGTGTCCACTGTTGGACATAGGCCTCCCCATAGAGCGACAACGGTCAGGGTCACGAGCTACTTGCACTCGTCGGCTCCCCACCACCTTAACCAAGTCGTCAGTCCACACAGCAGATTACTTTGGGATGTATGAACATTTGTCAGGATTCTTTATTACTTATTATATTATGTTTGTTTATTCCTGTGATCCATCAGTGTAAATTAAATAAACTATTTAGGGCCACTTGCATGAATCAATTATTTATCTCGGAGTTAAATAACTAATCAAGCGCGATTTACCTTGATTTAGTTATTTAACTTCGAGTTAAATGTTTAACTCTGATTCGTGCAAGTGGCCCTTAATTCTTTTATTTTATACTTGATCCATCACGATATACATTAAAGCATTTAATGATCGATGAATTTATACACTTACTAATATTATAAATGCGTAAGTTTGTGTGTCTGTTACTCTTTCACACAAAAACTACTAAACGGATTTTCATGAAATTTTACAGTAATATAGATATAGCTTTCATATCAGAATAACATAATAAGAAAGGGATTTTTGAAGTCCGAAATTCACGCGGGCGAAGCCGCGAGAGGAAGCTAGTACTTAAATACTTACCATACTTTATTTAATTTCAACATGCAAAAACATCATGAAGCTCTCATAGATTTGACAAATTATGATAAATAATTAAGTGGACTGCAATAGGCTGATGATGATGATAAATAATCATTAAATAGTTATGAGAGAACTGATAAATACACAAACCTATATACATATATACCCTTCCCGTAGTCGAGTGGTTATCAAGCAGAACACGTTTATTTTTTCAACATTTACGCCTGACTCACTGAAATCTGTCTGACAAACTGAAATATAAAAAAAAATCGAACCTGAGAATTCGTATAGCTAAGGATCCAGACTTCTCAAAAGAGTCTAATAGTCCTCGACGACAGACCCTGGGTTCTGCCCTGATCAGTCTGACTCCAGCTCCTCCCCTTGACTATGTTGACTACGTCCCCAGTTCTCCTCCGGTTCTCCTATGATATGACAGTCTCGCAGAAAGACGCCATCAGCTATCTGAACCTTTTACACTCAAATATCTATAACGCATACGTCATTTTTCCTTCACTAACTTCAGCTTATTCCCACTCTATAGGTATAGTCGAGAAATTTCTGAAAAATTTATTCAAAATATTCAAAATGCCCACATACTCAGGCCAGCCGGCCATTTGCCTACAATGTTACAACAAATTCAAATAAAGATTACCTCTTAAGCACGAACATAATTTTGTAGAAAAGTGCTATAATCGTTATGCTGAGCGTCAGTTTTGCAGGACTCTACTCATTATAATATATTCTTATGCCATGGGCCTTAAATATAGTTCCTTGGGACTTAAACTCCGATATTACAATCATAGCTTAAGAAGTTTTAGGTACAATGTAGTACCATCTGAATTGGGCCAGCACGACCGGCGTGGAACCTCTCGCTTACCCACACGAGACCGGCGTAAAGCGACGGCTATGCTGTCGCGGTTCGTCCGGTGTGTGTGTCCGGAGGCCCATCGAGGAGGAAGGAGGTGAATGAGTGCAACTCATCTGTATGGCCACGAAAGTATGGATCAATAGTCACTGAAAAACTTCGCCGGCTCCCCCCCCTATGGCATAAAAAAGTCAAATATCGTATATTCATTCTTAGACACTTTGATCGACTAAATACTAAGACTAAAACCTAAATGCGTGAGCTACATTGGAACATATTTTTGAACTAGCGGGAGCCCGTAACTTCGTTTACGTGAATTCGTATTTCTACTGCAATCGGTTAAAATGTAGCCTTCCTCGCCAAATGGACTAACTAATACTGAAATAATTTTTCAAATCGGACCAGCAGTTCCAGAGATTAGCGCGTTCAAACAAACAAACTCTTCAGCTTTATATTATTAGTATAGATTACTGTACACCAATTTCCAGGCAGAAATATGGCAGTTCTTAACAGATATATGTTCACTGATAACTACTACTATTGTAAATTCATGTATCTAATAGTCGACTACACGTGTCCACTTAACGACTTGAGGATTAGTCAATGCTAGTAGAAGAAACTTCTCTTATCATCAGCCAAAATACCTATTTTACTGCATTAGTCTTATGCTGAGCAACTAAATTGGACATTTTTGACAGAGCTATGAATCATACGAATCGTACGGGCGGCAGATTACGACAGGAGTGTCTACCTAAAGTGACTCTTAAGAACTAGACACTGCTTTAAACGACTTAGTCAATGCTCTGACTCCGCCTGAAATCAAAAGACGAGTGAACTCTACCAGGTGGTTAAGCTCCACACACAAGATGTCTTGTTTCTACAAGATTCTCACAAGAACGTTATTGCTTAGGATTAAACACTGTTTTAAACAAAAGTCTCTACCAGAAGTTAACACATAAAACATACTTTCCTAAAGTCCTAATTGACAAGAATCACAGTCTTCGGAATTGAAATATAGTGAGCAAAAATATTATTTAAGAATTTTTTTTCTTATTAAATAGGTAATATGAAGTATAAAATGGTTTTATACTTCCTTATTATTTAATAAAAATTCTAGAAATATTTTAAATAATAGTTTTACTTTATAATTCAATTTCAATTTATTTATTCTAAAATAATAGACTATATTTGTATACGTACGACAAACCATATCCATTAATTGTCACTAATTCGCTACGAACGCCTAGAACGCCGCGTTACTTACGCAGGAAGCACTTAAAACTAAAAAAACTCGCACAAAATGTACCAAAATAATGCCATTGAAATATATTGCTCTGATATTCGTCTATTATCAATGGCATGCCCCAATACTTTCACATGCGAAAACTACACAGTGCGCACCCCCTCTGCGCAGGCGCCGACGTATATAAACGCGCTCCCGTCCTCATTTCGCACAGACGCAAGTTGCACTTCGACATAGCGATTCCTGGAAGACAATCTGGTCTTCCATCAGCGCTATAAATAAATAAAATAAAACTAATAAACTCTTTTTCTCACTTTCACTTCTGTGCTTCTTCTCCTTCAAAATGAAATTCATGGTAAGTACTCTATCCTTCTCTCATTTTCTTCAACTTTTTTAAATAAAATACATTCGATAGGTGTCATACATTCATATATCATAATTTACATGGAGCAGGTCAATAAATCGTTGGCAGGCATTGTTTCTTGGGAATGACAAAGTGTGTACAGAATCGGATCTAGAATCAGGTTTATATCTTAATGTATTGGCTAAGTGGATATTGTCAATTGTGGCACTTTGTTTTCAAACAGCGGTTGATATCTGTAGGATATTTGACCTCCAGCGAGCCTGTATACTTTGTCTGATTTACTGACTGCTAAACGAGCTGTTTCACAACACCAAATTTACAAACAAGATTTATGTAAAATTTGCTAAACCGAAGCCGAGCCCAACCTAGTTGAATATTATATTTATCAAACATTTTTATATTCAAGAAAGACACAATTATATTTTCTAGCTAAGTTTATTTCTTTATTAGATATCGTTGGAAGTAAATTATTTTTATATTAAAATGGAAGTAAAAGCATTAGAAATTTAAATATTATATAAGTATCGCAACAGAGTAATAACGGAAAAAAGTAATTGTATTTAGTCATTAAGAAAGAAAAAAGAAATAAAAAGTAACAACATAAAATATAGCAAAAGGAAACAAAAGTATATGCTAATCTATTCTAATTTTAAAGAAATTAAAAATATTATATTTCTATTTTTTATATCAACAACATTGTAGTACTTATTTCGTAGCAACTCTTATTAGAAGAAGTTCTCGCTCTGCTCTTTTCACGTTATCACACCAACATGACGTTATATGTAGATACTTCCATTTTACGTAATTCATGTTAGAACATCGCAAGCTCTGATTATTTTACATTATGTGTGTACAAATTAATTTATTCACATATTTTATATACTCAAATTAACATAAAATAATTTCTACTTTTATTTTGTAATTGACAAATAAAAATTTAAAATTGCGAATAATTAAAATGTAAAACTAAAATTAAAAAACTAAATTTAAAAGATGCAACGTTTGGGCTTGAAATGCCTTAAAGATAATAAATAGCTGGTGAATACTTTATTTATATTACAAGGTTTCAACCGGAAAGTGAATCAGAGCAAACATAAATCTTGATACCCCAGTGATACTGGTTACGTTACAATGTCACTGAAAGTGTGACATTTTCTCAATCGAAGCCTATTCGATTATAAAAATGTCACGACTTTTTATGGTAAACTTTTTGTGCCCATGACATGAAATTTCATTTTTTTATTGTATGAATAGAAGCATGGTCTTGGTCTTTATGTAAAAATATGTTAAAAAGAATTTGTATCTTTACTTCGATAAATAACAATTAGCCTGACTGGGCGACCTCTAGTACCGACAGTCATTACCTATACCAACACTTTAATATAATTGCATCATAGATAACAGTACATTTCCTATGAATATCAGAAACGTTTATTCGTTACTTGAGCTGTATTATAATAAGTGTCCAGTCTTTTGTTTCCATAGAAGAATAATGCCAACGGAATAATATCGATAATTTTATGATTGTTATTGATCACAGACAAATTACCTTTCTGTATATATTTTGTACCGTTTAGCTTTTATTTTCACTAAGAAGTAAAGATGCAAATAATAGGAAAATAATTATAACTAATTTCGTCTTTATATTTTTTGTTTTCTTTACAATATTGGTATAAATTGTTTACTGTATTGTAACTTCACAGCCAATATCTGAAGTCACATTTTACCAAAATCATACCTTACTTTAAATCATACCTTATTACCATATAGTTTTTGTAACACGTACGGTAATTGAAAAATCTCTACAAAAAGGTGATTTTACGTAAATTAGGCATTTATCATTAGAACAACTATCACAGCGAATGACATTTATCTTAGCTAATTAAAATAGATCTTACACGATATTATGATCAGTCGTGTCTATAGTCGTCAAAAACAATTACTAAATTCAAATATTTATAACTATAATTGAAACTATTTTATTGATTTATAGTTGAACTACAAACGCAATCGATTCCAGCTCAACCCATACTTACTGTATCTTATTAATCAAATAATAAAAACGAAAAGATAAACGAATACGAGTTGATCGTTTACTGATATAAGTAGGTAATAAAATCTGATCTCATATGCTCAGACAAGTTATATAATTGTTTAATAACTCATTTACGAAATACATTAAAGAGTAAGGAACAATGTCGACCGGATGGAGTCGAGGGTAACCGCTAGCCAGAGGTATATGTTAAAGTTTATGATACAAGAGCAGCGCCTACGCGGCCCGTATACGGTAACGCGGCTGCGACAGCTATCACCACTTACACCGACAATGCCAACTGGATGCCGATCCCATATCTTCACGTATTCATCGTTGAAGGCCTTGGTGACGTTAAATATATAGAGTACAAAGGTTAGCTTTATACTCTACATTTAGTTTAAAGAATGAAAACACTTTCCCTCTTTTCAGTGTCTTTTTTGTCGATCCCTCAGTGCTGAGGATCGTAAAATGCTCTTCTCCATTTTATTGCGATTTATGTTATAATTTTTTGCATTGTGCTAGAAATCTTTACAAACAACTTAAAATGGAGAATTTTCATATTGATGAAATTATAGTACGTACCGTGGTCACAAAAGACACTCACTGCTAGTTGGCTTAGTAGATGCTCTATAATATCACTTGGAACAAAATAGTAAGACAAGAATGCACTTAAATGTTAACAAAGCTCATAGAGCAAAAACTCCTATGAAGTGTCTCTTCTTTGATGAAGATGTAATGATATTACGTCATATATGTACAGTCAGTATCAAAACTTAAATCTCTCCTATTTAATAATTTTATAGAGGAAGCTTCTTGAGAGCATTATCCCTGTTGTACATTCCTCATTCTCACGCACTTGAACTTCTACTGAATACCAAAACGTCATTTCACATTGAAATCTCTCCTGTCCATTTACTTGTTGGTTAACATTCATTAGTCCTTTAGCTATGTTAATACAAATAGGTTAGGTAAATAAATCGGACACTATGTATTAAAGCTCTCACAATATCGCTCTATAATCATACTAAGAAGCACCCTCAAATAAATTACACCATGGATTGTATTTGAACATAGTTTTCACCACCATAGACAATGGTGAATAACGGACATGTCCACGGACATTGTTTTCAGCACCCTCGAACAGATCTACTCCTCGCCCACTAGATGGCGTGAACGGCTGTCGCTTGCCGCTCGCTTTTGTCCACATTCCAAGCCGCGCTCTAGAAGGACAAGCCCACGCCAGCGGCGCTATTTAATCAATATCTCAATTAATATTATAGCTTATTGAACATTTAACCGCCTTTATTGTCCGGGATTTGAAGCTGATTCATATCACATACGTAGCTGCTACGAAACTGTTCGTAGGGAGACTTTATCCCTCATTAATATCACTGGTGTACTTCTCGTCGTCTTCACTTTTGATAACATTGTTTGCTCCTCCAGTTGAAGTAAAACTTAGAAACGTAAAAACTTCTCAATAAACTTGTCTGTTCTTTGTTAAGTGTGTAATTTCTTAGAGGTAAACAAAGTGGTTCCTTGACATCTGCTCAACATTAAAAGGGTCAAAATTCAGCTTTTATTCATTCAAAGACAAAAAGTACTATTAATACTAAAGCACCAGCAATTCTACATAGATCTAGCCTAACGACGCCTGAATTGCTCCCTCAATTTGACTATACCTATAAGGCATGAACAACATCATATTATCTAAACAAAATACATGTTTTGTAAACCTCCCCTTTTCTAAGTCCCTTATCACTCTATAAAAAATTTAAATAATAGACAAGAAAAACTTTTCCTTATATCGAATAAAATCTTATATTACACTGAATTTTCCGATGTCGGATACAAGAAATTGTTTTGTCATATATTCTGAATCTACTAACACAGTTATATTCGAAGGCCTCATTCTGTCGCCGTCAGTCGGTTTGCAGTCAAATTAATGCGGAAGCTACATTTAGGACCAATAACATAACAGTGAAATGAACGTACATAATATAGGGCACTTGAAAATATGAGACTAGTTAATGTGACAGGTCCGGAAGGCTTATTTCCTGCTCCGTGACCTTCGAGCAGCCTTCAAACCCGCAGCCATTCACTTAGTAATGACAACTTTTATCCGATATACATTTATGATAAAAACATGACACTGTTTCTTTGTTACATACCACACAAATTGTATCATAACGAACTACTGTTTGTAATGAAAGTTGATTATATAATATGATTCGTTTATTATGTTTTATATTATTTTATGATACTTAATTATTCAAAAAAATATTAACAACATTTTTTGTTTTGTGACAGTATATAAACAATATTATGTAATTTTAAATGTACTTAAAAATTATACCTATAGTAAATAATTACCTCTAAAGTAAAAGAATAGAATTTCGTAAAATATAAATTAAAAAATTAAAAAGACACTCATGATGGTAACTTGCAGCAGTTTTGATATTTTTTATGAATAATACCGATGTGTATTGTGGCATATAGGGCCATTCAATTTGCCCAAGTTGACGTGAACAAAACCAAGGGCATATTTGTTTTACAAAGTGCATTAGATTTTATCGTAGGTTTTGCAATTTCACGTGCAATAGATTTTACGAAACGTTGCCACAACAATATTTTATTATTTGAAATCACAATTACTCATATTTTCTAAAGTAGCAATGCATTCCTTTATTTCTTAAATTCAAGTTTGACCTCCATATTCGCTATATATACACAGATATCTTTTTTATTTATCATTTTATACTATAGTAGTATGCACGCTAGAATGTCGAAGTGGTGCGTAGAAAAACTATGGGTTTTTTTTTAAATGTAATAATGTAGAGCAGGCTGTATATTATTACATAAAAAAGAAAAACGGAATTCAAAAAAAGAACACGCATAAATGACGCATTCGATTTTTAAAATCGATCATTTATCGATGCATTTCCTGGCGTAATTACTAACTTGATAACTAAATTCGTAATTGGATATGGCTCGGTCAAGTGAGCCCGCTCGCGAACCCTGACATCATTACGTGATTGTGAACTTAGGCTCGCCGCAAATTCCACACTAATATACTCATTCAATTGAGTTTACATTCATTACGGTACGCTCGAGGGGGTCTCTTGGACAAACACCTCGGACATGATCTGACGTCTTTATAGTCGGTGTGTGGCCCATTAGATCGCGATTTACTATAATATGTTGTTCTTTTACACGCACTATTGAACAACGAAAACATTTTTAACGCCAAGCCACTGAAAATAGATTGTCTAATCTATTTTGAGTGGTTATGGTCTGGATATGGAGAAAAATACATTATTTCTATAATAGTATGAATAAAATTTTGAATTTCTGGAAGACGTTCTTCTGTGATTGACAATATATAACTTAGCATAGAGATGACCATTCTAAATTCGAAAATATTTTAATGTTGCCTATAGTGATGGTTCTTAGATACGTATCTTATACCAGCTATGTTCCTTGGTTTAACCCCCTTAAACCTCAAAACTGCCATTAATTCTTTAGGATATAAAGTATCTGTATATTTTTCCTGATTGAAATATCTGTTCCAAATTTCAACTAAATCCATTCACCAGTTTTTGGTTAAAGGACCAAACGTACATACAAGCCAAGCTATTTATAACATTATAGAATACGATTACAATCCTCAACAATGGACAGCTGAAGGCTGATGATAATGATTTCCCAAATCGTAACAAATTTTATAGCATAGCCTAATTACTGCAGTTACGTAGAGAATGACATTGGCCATATTTCGAATGACTGTGTACAATTAAGCAATTAAGAGAATTAACACACATTCCATAACTTTGCAACATAGCATTTTTATGACATACCTCATTGTAACAAATACATACAATAAAACTACTTTAACACATTAAGACGCGGTTTGCACTTTAATTAGTATAATTCTGTAGTTTCGTTCAGATAAGTAACATTTGCGTAAGCTTAATAAGTCATAAAATAGTTTCACTTATAAATAACTTAGTCATTCAGTTGTAATCATTATAATCACAAATATATCAATGCATCTATGTTTGATATTATTAGATTAGGTATGTAGGTGCATAATATGCAAATTACTTATAGAATATAGGTATATCATGGTAATAGTCATAGAAATGGCATTATGTATTTGAAGCAATAAATATATTAATTTTAAATGTATGATATTCTAATTTATATATCTATAGCACCTACTGTATAAGCATATATAACTTATTCCTATGCTGTACTATAGTAACCTCTGGCCATATTTTATTGACCTTAGAAAGAAAAGGGCTAGTTAAAAATACATTTAACAATCATCAGTAAAATGTTTATGACATTCATCCTGACTACACAATTATTAACGAGGTCCTTATTGTTCACAGATCGTAACCGCTTGTCTGGCTTTGGCCTGCGGAGCTCACGCCTCCCAGGGCTGGCAGGGACCCCCCGCCAACATCGCTCTGTCCCAAGATGGCCGCAACATCCTCGACACACCCGAGGTAGCCCAGGCCAGAGCCGCCCACATCGCCGCCCTGCAGCAGGCCGCCCAGAGCAACCCCAACCCCCAGGATGATGGCTCCTACGACCCCCGTTGGGACAACGAGGAGTACTGGCAACAGGGTGACCAGAACAAATGGAATGGCCAGTCTCAGAACTGGAACGCTCCCGCCCAGAACTGGAACGCTCCCGCCGCCAACCAGTGGAACTCAGCTCCCGCTGCCAACCAGTGGAACTCAGCTCCCGCATGGAACGCCGCCGGTCCCGCTCCCGCTCCCGTCGCCGAGACTCCAGAAGTAGCCCAGGCCCGCGCCGCCCACCTCGCCGCCCTCGCCGCCGTCAACTCCCAGCCCCAGCAGCAGTGGAACGACCACCAGTCCTGGAACGGACCCTCCCAGCAATCATGGAACGCGCCCGCCCAGAACTCGTGGAACGCGCCCGCCCAGAACTCCTGGAACGGTGCCCCCTCATGGCAAGGAGCCCCCGCCCAGATCAGACTGGCCCAAAACGGAGCCGGCATCCTGGACACCCCCGAGGTAGCCGCCGCCCGCGCCGCCCACTTGGCCGCCCACTCACAGGTCGCCCACGCCGCCCCAGCCCACAATAATCAGCAACGCTGGTGAACGTGACCCCTCCTCTCTTTCCATTTCCAAGGGTTCCTGGACTTCTCCAGCATGTCACCTGCGCCAGGTGGACTAGAAGATGACATTCTAGAGAAACGTCGAGATGCCCTCTCTTTTCTTCGATCTCCTCTTCGTTTAGGAATATTTTCTAAGTGCTAGTGCGTCAGCTCTCCCTCTTACTGCGGACTATCGTTACCTATGTAAAAACACGATCATTTTGTACATAATATATAATTTTATACAAGCGTAATAAAAGACACGAGACGGAAAATTATAATTGCAGTTTCATTTGTCATAAAATAATGTAATTTATTGGAAAGAATTAGGACCTCTTCCGTATGAAAATTAATAAAACTCAAATACGTCGACCGTTAAATCAAGAGGTACTATGTGCTACTATGTGATATGATAGAAACATTTTCTGTCAAAAACTTTATTTGCGAACACTGAAAGTAACACACAATAATTAGCTACTAAACACAATATATTTTTGTGTAAAGTTCTCAGTTCCATTAAACACTTTACACCTATAAAGCGGTCTGGCGCCGGTAATAATATGATCTTGTTGTGAAATTACGTCCAACGACAGCTTGTACAATGGAAACAGTAACCTTGGGTCTAAGCCTAACATAGGAACTGCTGAAACATAACTTGGCTATAATAAAACTGCAAGTGGTCTATGACCTGTCTCTACGACTTTCATTTTTATACCTTAAGGCGAACCATCTGTAGATGCTTATTTAAAGTTCCTATGTTCATCACCCAGCACCATCAGACCTTGGTTTTCATTTACCTAGGCGCATTGCCTTCGTGAAAAGAAAAAATCAAGACCTATACATCAATCATTCACATAATTATGAAGCTACCTTTTTAGAATTTGTGGTTCTATAGATATTCATACGTGCATCGCGCAAGAGCATTGAACGTAGTTTATCATAGTCACATTTACCGTGCTGGAAATGTAATTTAAAAATTGGTACCAGAGTGCGCTGCTAAAAATTTGAGGTTAAAGTTCAACATTCTGTAGAGTAGGAAGACACGGGGAATATTTAGTTCAATATCAAAGGGCCCATCCCATCCTGAGATCGTGTCATTGCATATGAAGCTACCGAATATTCGGGTACTCCATAAAAGTGTTTTATCATAAAAGTCCAATTTGGCACAACTGTTATTTGGCATCGAACTTACGAACAGTGTGCGATCTTAAATTAAAAAAATATATCATTAACAAACCCGAAATCAAATAATGTAATTAATTGAAATGGTAATGAAATTAGATGCTCGACTGTAGTATTAGCGGCCACAACCGAATATTAGACGAAGGCTAACCAATAAATAAAGTAGCCTGCAATTACGAGGAACGAGCGACGAAGGCGGCACCAGGGCGATTTGTCGTGTTGGTGCAATCAACCGATTAAACCACAAACATTGACCAAGTAAAATTAGTTGAGATTATCTATACATTTGTAAATACGCTTTTACAGCACTTTGTGAGCCGCTATTACCATAACTACACGAGTTGAAAGAGTTTTTATTGCGTTAAATAATGAAAGTGAAAACTAAACGCGATCTTAACATGCAGGAGCATTTTAAAAAGGTACACTAAGTGCTTTATTATACGGCGATGTAAATACCGTTAAAGACATAATAACGATAAAAGTAAAAACATATATTTTTGAGAAATATAGTGCCCCGCGGTTCCGATAGAATAAAAGTATTTCTATATTATTCCACATTGTATATAGATTCTGAATAATATAATACATCGACTAACAACTACCCCAACTTACGCGAAACCGGAGTTTCGCGGTCGAATATGACTCCTTCAACTCGTCAAACTATATTATAAATTAGATTTATAACTTGCTTCGGCTAAATAGCTTTTAATGTCTTCCATAATCGAAGTTTACCATAAAACATTCGTTTTCAGTTGAAAAGGTTTTTTTATATCCCAACTTACGCGAATTTGACTTACGCGGTTACAGCTTGGTCCCACCTACCGAGTAGCATTGGTCTAAGTCGAATTAAATACAGCAACTATTAACTCTGACTTATTTAACATAATATAGCATTTCTGTAGTTTTGTAGCTCTTTGTTTTTGGAATCGAACGGGCGGAAGGTTTAAAATTCGAAATTATGTCAATAGTTGTTTTGTAAGCACATGTAATAAAATAATTATAGAAACCAGATATTATAATAACTCTATTAAAATTTGCCAATAATGTTTGACCCAATTGGTTACTTCCTAAAACTATTAATACGAGAAGTACTGAGTCTATACTGTCGTCATATTGTCAATTTTGCATTGGTTTAATAAATCCTTTGGCTAGCGGGTTAAGCCATAAATTAAGAACTTTCGTTATACGTTAATTGTTCTAAACGTATTATTTAAGATTAAAAATTATACATCACCAAAATTTGATACAGTCTCATAGCTGACTTGAAATCTCGAAAAACCAACTAATGATGGACAGCAGATTTAATGCAGCAAAAAGATACTAGTAACTGCGGCAGGCAGACGGCAACCCACCTGCTGAGAGTGGTAATTAAGGCATTTGCCTTAATCAGACCATGCTCCTAGATTGGGAGCAACTGCTGGCCAGACCAGTGGCCGGCAGTAGGACTGTCGAGGCGACCCGTCCAGTCTTAAGCGACTGGACGGAAAGAGAGTGAGGTCGATCTCCTATCGGCAGACACAGGTACTCTCGGAGCATTGCCTGTGTCGTGTGACCTACCGGTCCCTACAGGGAAGAGTGCCACCACTGCAACTGTGACGATGACATGGCGCAGCATACCCTAGAGGAGCGCCCAGCGTGGGCTGGGGAGCGCCGTGTACTAGTCGCAACCTTGGGGACGGACCTGTCGCTGCCGACCATAATACGCAAGAGCAGCACCTCTCTTAGCAGCACTTTAATTCCATCATATACAACGGCATTACATCGGATGGTTAAATCATTAATTTAAAAGGCGATGATTCCTAAAAACGAACAGCCGATATCTCTCCTAGTCCTCCCATGTTTATAAATAGTTTTCAAGGGTAAGGGTCCGTCTTGACCAATAATTCGATGACTTCTAAAACGTGGAGTAAAGAGCAGGCTGGTTTTCGACCACCAGCACCATGGACCATATACACCTAGACAAATAAATCAGAATACAGAGGAATGGAACAGAAGCAACATTAATATCTATAGGCAGTTTTTCACACTCTACCTTTTACATCATACGACATAGAAGTCAGTAGCCCACGGAATAGATAAATAAGGTATAATACTTCTTTTATATACACAATTCCGTGGTCTAGCCGATACAAGACGAGTCAGTCTTTGGATGAATTTGGACAAAACTATGGTCATGTGTAGTAGTCATTATGGGTGGTCGTAAATGGCGTTACTCTTGATGTTATTACGTTTATGTCGATCAAATGATCCAACTTTGCCACAACATCTTCGAGGAGGATGCCAATAATCCCATATCAAATTAATAAATAAAGTCAAATATGGGTGAGTTGAGTGGCATACGGGAAACTAAGTCATATCTATGAGTCGAATATACCACAGTGCCTAAGGGCTTAGTTCTTTAAACAGTGCGGCCTACCCGTAATGACCTACAGGGCCGAAATGTGGACATTCACCGTAAGATTGGTCCACAAATTTAAAGTCACTCTGCGTGTAATGGAACACACAATGCTCAGGGTTTCTCTCAAGTTTCGCAATGAAGTTACTTACTACAGTGAGACCGAGACTGTGCGCGCAGAATCAGCATGCTGAAGTGGAAGTGGGCCGGCCGTGTCTCCAGACGTATTGTTGGCTGATGGAGCCGACACATGAGTGATTGGAGACCGCGGTCATACAAGCGTAATATAGGACTCCCTTCAGCACGAGGGTATGACAACTTAAAGAAGGTAACGGACAGCGGGCTGTCCAAGATCGGGATCGGTAACGCTGTATGGGGACGGTCTACGTTTAACAGTATGCAGCAGTAGGCTGATTTCAATTTCGATAGATAGATAGGCTAATGGAGCAACATATCAAAGACATAAGTCATAAGAACTGAACCGATCAGTAAAAGTAACTCGTCACTCGCCAATCTTGAATTGGAATTGCTTGGGTACGTCATACCTCAAGGAACTATCGTAGTCCCAGTTCTATATAAGATGTATGTAATTGTCAATGTTGAGTTTAAAGTTGTACAGTACTTGATGTTCATTATAGACAAATTATTTTCAGCAAAACGTATGGGGTGTAAATAAACAGGCGAAAACTCCATGGTACGAGTGGAATACAGCTAGACCTCCTCCATACCATAATAAGAGCACGGTCAGTACAGGTGAAATAGATTAAGGCGTAAAATACTCACATACGATATATTATTAGATTTCTTAAATATACATTTTTTTTTAATTTTCAGACTTTACAATATTTATCTGAATTATATTTGTCTTGATTCCAATTATATTTAAATTTTCTATTTATGTTTGTGTGGTAGCAAATCTTTGTGGTTAGAGATATCTAGCATCCGGAACAAATTGCAGTTCACCAACCTGATCCGAGGCCAAGGTGACAACATATCAAATTATTTCAGTATTAGAATGTTTAAACTCTATTAAAAAAAATTAAATTGTCTTATTAGAACTTTGCGATCTACTTTTAGATCTTTTTTTTAATTATGGTAGTTCATAACAATTAATTGAGTTTGAGTCATGACGGTACACATTATCATGATTAACTATTGTTCATGACGGTTACATGTTGCAATTTGACAACTACGTTTCGTGCGGTGTGTAAGTAGCCGGTGGCCCATGGAGGTGGGAGGAGAAAGGAGGGCAGCGCATCTGTATAGCCTCTATAGTCTATGCGGATGTCTATGGGCGTCGGTGGTCACGAAAATGGCCCCTGACTGCTCGTTTGCCCCCCTATATCATAAAAAAAAAAAACTAGGCGTATATTTTGCGACTATGCCTTCAGCATGTACTTAAATACTTTATTTTTTGTTAGTTTGTAGACTACAATATAATAAATATCGATGTACCTATTTAAGTGTGTATGTTCTATTTCATTTGGGGTGATAACGTCTTATAAATCAATGAATGCCGCCTGCACGCACGACTAATTATGACTCACTGTCACGTTCCGCCGACCGTGCAAGCGAAAGCGCGGAACAAGCGATAGAGAGGCATGTTCGGCCTAAGTATCGTTATCCCGTAATATTATCGTCCATCAACTCACAGTTTTTTTTCATTTGAATGATTTCGGTTTAGGAACTGCGCTCTCAGGATATTCCCAAACTATCAATTAAGAAAGAACTTCGAGAGTATTTACTGAACTCAACTCTACATGGTCTACGTTATATCGGCGAGAGGAACCTCACGTGGTTTGAAAGGTTTGTTATGAGCTTACAGTTTTAGTAGTAAGTAGATTAATGTGTATCCCTAAAAAAATCTTTTAATGTATTTTTTTAAAAGAGGCCACTACTTTTGTGTAATGTTATTAGATAACTTTAAAAATCACATTAAAATAATTCAATAAACTATAATTTTAATAATTTTATAATTTAATTTAATATAATATATTATTTATTGTTGTTGTTCTATTGTGATAATTGTAAAATAATTTATTCACAATTTTGCAGAGTCTTCTGGATGTTATCCTTCGGTTGTTCTGTAATTTGCGCAGCATTTTTCATTCTGAACGTATACGAGAAATGGAGTCTGACACCAATGATTGTGAGCATCAATCCAGAGAACATGCCGCTGGAGAAACTACCCTTTCCCGCTTTAACAATTTGTAATTCTAATCAGGCAAAAAAATCTGTTGCCGAAAGGTACAAAACTTCAGGGTAGGTAAGATTGTAACAACTAGCTGTACTCTGCACGCGTTTTTGAATGATTGAGGGACAAACGAGGAAGCGCTGAGTTTTGAGGACTACCAACGCCCATAGACATCCTCTTCAATGGGCTATCGGAAACTTACAAACCAAGCTATTACTTTGCAGCAGTATTATCTCAATACGTGGTACATCTACCATAACGTTTGCTATTCACTGCTTGTTATGTTATTAAGATCGAAGAAAAAAATACACTGAGTTTGTTTCGTCAATTAATCACAGATCTAGCTGTAGAATCGTTGGTAAATTTATTAACATTCAAAGTGAAGTCCTTTTCAGGAGCGCCGTGGAAAAAAAGCTCATGGAAAGCTTGTGCTCGACGAGATCTGATGCTGACTTGTTTGACGACGACAGCGCTGATAGTGTGGACTGGGACCACACCCGATCTTTCCTTATAAATGTAAGAATGTGTCTGCGTCTTATTATAAAAGAACATACAGAAGGTAAATAGAGAACAAAAGTGACACAAGTGACAATTGTCACCTAGACGTAAAATTGCTACAAATCGAACAAGCCCAAACCCCTTGTGTTACCCTAGTGTAACACGAGGTTGCGATATTTTGCTGTAGAGTTCCTTTATCTTTATACTCCATCATTGGATCAATGTTATGTCATTATGTCGAACTATAAACAACTACGACCCCACTGTGATCGTTACGAGTTTCAGGGCCTGTAATCTACAGAAACTCGAAACCCGGAATCGCAAAATATTAGTCGAGACTCTAATACGTGCTCGCTCCAGTGCTTCGCCAGTTACGCCCCTGGCGGTAGCTCATGACGTCACTGAGCATGCATGATTGAGTACTGAAGGACAAATTAAGATATGGTTTGTTCACTGGCTCCGCAGTCACACTGGGTCTGGTCGAATCCATTATGCCTCATTTCCCCAAGTTCGATCGGCAGCGACCAACCACCACCACCACCACCAAGGCTCTCAGCCTATTTATCGTCTTCTACACTGGCCATGGTAGAATATCACCAGGAGGAAGATATTCTGCAGGATCTAGAAGTGTGCCGGAGGAGTTTTTCCAATATAGCATTTTTTAGGTGACCCAGCCCTGCAGCGAAATGTTGGCGCTGTGTATATGGGACTCCGAGGTGCGGAGCTGCGAGGACTTGTTCAACTCGCAGCTGACGGACGAGGGGCTGTGCTGCACCTTCAACGTGGTGCATCGGGAGATGATGTACAGGAGACCGTAAGGAGACGTGAACTAAACTTGGTTTTTGTGGAGTTGCGTTGCTTTTAGCTAAAGGCGGGGATAGGAGAAACGCCTGCAGTGGTTTTGGATCTGATAGTTTCACGTACATAATATAGTAAAATATTTTATCAGAGTGTAAGAAAGGGGCGTATGGGTACCTCAAAAAAAATAATATCTTGCCCCTTTAAAAGGGGCTTACGGCCTCTTCAAAACAGGACGAATTTGCAACTTTTATTGACGGGGCGAATATTTAAAGGGCGTATGAGTGCGTAGCGGCCATGGAGGCAGGAGAAGGAAGGAGGGCAACGCATGTGTATAACCTTTATGCGGATGTCGGTGGGCGTCGGTTGTCATGAATATGGCTTCGATTTCTCGTTTGCCCCTAGCATAAACTATAAAAATACACACGCGCGCGTATATATCGCTGAACGCATAAACCCTGTATTTTTTATTTCCCAGGAAAACCTTAAACGATATGAACTTTACCTTCCCTGCGCCGGCGGTGGACTGGACTCCCGAGGCTGGATATCCTGACGATGCGCCGATCAATGGGTTCCCTTGGAAACCTATGGGTAAGTCGTTCTACCAACTGACCCCATCAAAATTTTCGATGAAACTGAGTTGTTTTACAGGATTATATTTTGGTCACCGGCCAAATTTTAAAATAAGGAACTAGACATCATTCCAAGTGTGTTTTAAATTTTATCGTCTAATTGTAATATTTTATTAAATAAAAATCGATTTGAAATGGTCCTTAAAAATACATCGAATTGTTGTTATTACACGAAAGGTATGGACTTCAAGGTCAGTGACGTTGGCCTACTGTGAGTCGCGATTATGATGCACGTGGTGACCAAGAAATATGTTTTACAACATGGGACAAAGAAATTGTATCTAATTATTTTTATAATATTTTTTATGTCATAAATCGAATGTATTATTGATTCTGAACCAAACCTGAAAATTTGGCCGGTGACCAAAAAATAACCCTGTGTAAATATATAAATATAAGAATTTTAAAAATATTTTTTGCTCTTTATGCCCGTTATTTCTTGTCTATCTACCGCACAACGCCATGACACTCGGCTACAGGATAGGAGAAAATCGTAGATCTGCTACGCCGCCGTAGCGGATAATATTCGTAGCACTTCTACGAATTCGATTTTTATATTTTTAAAGGTGGCAGAGACTGCATATTATTTTTCATGTTACTTGTATGTTACTTCTATCATATAAATACAACTATCTATATTTTCACGAAAAATTAAAGGTGCAAGAGTAACTATAAAGACTATTG
>LUGF01054550.1:54651-67289 GCA_001625245.1 Calycopis cecrops | reverse complement strand
AAACGCGACAACTAGCTGTATTTACGTTGACGTGTGGGCACGAGGTTATGCCGGTCCAATTCTTCGGCAGTGTACCCAGGCCCTACCTCTCATTGTGTTTTTTTTATGATATAGGAGGGCAAACAAGCAGCCGGAGAGATTTTCATACGCCCACAAACATCCGCATAGAGGCTATACAGATGCGCAGCCCTCCTTTCTCCTCCCACCTGTATGGGCCACCGGCTACTTACACACCGCACGAAACGCGACAGCACAGCTGTCACTTTACGCCAGTCTCGTGTAAGCGAGAGGTACCTCCCCGGTCGTGGCGGCCCAATTCGACTGCATGCAAGCATGCAGTGTGGCACTGCCTCTTACCATATATGTTATATACCGTGCACGATTGTCTACGCTAAATAATCATTAACACTGTAGGTACTTCTGCACAACCCCACCGAGTCGCCGAACATCGCGAAGCTGGGCGAGATCTACGGGCCCGGTATAGAGGCGCGGGTGTCCATACAGCCGAGGATCCTGGACGCGCAGCCGACCCTGAGGGGGATAGACGTACGCAAGAGGCTGTGCTTGTTCTCCGGCGAGCATGACTTAGTGTTTTACAGGTGGTGTAATTGTAGTGCTCTTGTTGTAGGGCATTCGAAGTATCTTTGAAAGAGTTATTTCTAGAAAGACCGCTTAAACGAGACCGGCGTAAAGTGACAGCTGTGCTGTCACGTTTAGTGCGGTGTGTAAATAGCCGGTGGCCCATGGAGGTGGAAAGATAAAGGAGAGTAGCGCATCCGCATAGCATCTATGCGGATGTCTGTGGGCGTCGGTGGTTATGAGAACGGCTCCGATTGCTCGTTTGCCCCCCAATGCCTACCATAAAAAACAAATTAAAAAATTAAAATCAAAAATTTTTACTAAAGTTGATCTATAATGACTGATGATAGTGATCAAACCTTGGATAAAGTATAATACTTTATCTAAGGTTTGATCAAAGAAAATCTTGCTTACTAGTTCCCACTCATTCATAACTCTCTTCATACAAACTCGCCTATTGAAAAGACTATTGCCAGATCAACATAATCATGATACTCTCTATCTATTCTCTACTGCAGTTGTTTTAACCTTTTAGACCATTTGACCAAATTTCCGTTATGACGAAAACTTGTGTTTTTTGATCTGGAGGTTATGGCGTAGCTCGTGGACCAGTTGAGATGCTTCCAAAGACCACTAGTGGTCCCCGGACCACCGGTTATGAACCACTGCTATACTACCATTGATTTAATTTTTTTTTAATCAAACTTTACTACATACTCTAACTATTATTTCTATGAAATAAACTATATTGCCTGACTATTTGTAATAGCAAAAAACAATGCCAGTCTAACTAATTGTATTATTAATGCGAAACTTTGGATGTTTGGAGGAATGCAAGGCCTTAATTATTTGATAGAAACCTTGACTTACGTGCCCCCTTCAGAAAGGGAGCCCCAACGTGTCAGCTCAGGAAGAACCAATCATTTATTCTTAAAACCTTACAAATCTACCCCCAAAATGTAATATTTCAATGACATGATACTAAAGCATGTTGATTACAGGTTGAATACTATACCCACACAAATATACGAAATAGTGTCTACTTTCAGAACATACACATTACGTAATTGCGAAATGGAATGCGAAGCCCGGGAGATGCTCGACGTGTGCAAGTGCGTACTCTACTACATGCCAAGTAAGTTTAATGGCCTGCGCAGACGAGAGATTTTTGTCCGCGGCGTAGAAAGAAGTACGCTCCGCGAATAAAAAGTCCCCCGCGGATTTACTGCGTGCTCAACGCACACGGAGTGAGAACATTTGGTGCCCGGAACGTACCTTACTCTCGAGCGCGCAACGCGGACTTAAGTCCTCCGTGTGCGTTGTTTCGCCTAGTCAGTAAAGTTCTATTACTTTCGGGGACTCCCGCGTACTTTTGTCCGGTCCGCTCTCTGCATGTCCTCGGTTATGGACTTTTTGTACGCGGTAATTTTATCCCTCGTTTGTGTTACTTCATACAGACTACAGTTGTAAGCGTTGTATTTTAGCGGACAAAAAAGTCCGCGGACAAAAATTCCTCGTCTGCGCAGGCCATTACTGTACTTTGTCATGTAGCCTATTTTAACTTAACTAGCGTTGGCGTTCCGAGGCACCTCGATGTAGACAAACCATGTGCTATATCACCCGCGAGGTTTTTGTGGGTATTCGGTTCATCCGCGACCGCCACGCACCCATCGGATCTCATTCAAGACCGATGGTAGTGCGTAACTGCCCCGGGAAATACCCGGGAAACCAAAAGAAACTATCCTGTAAGGGACTATTGGCCTTTTGAGCGCCTAGGTAGTTTCTATTTTATAGCATTAAACGGCGCCTGATTAACCACAGGAATGGCTATGGGTTTAAATTTGGCTCGCGTTCAAAGGGCCGAGCTATACAGCAAATTATAAATGACCTACAGGGCGTATACCTATTCTCAAAAATATGTCACATCAAGGGCGCCTGAGTAGCATTTGCTGCAATTTCTGCGCTATCGTAATCTGGCACTAGCACTAAATCATATTTTTTTAGAGTATACGCTTTTTACTTTTTTACAAAAATGTGTACTTTAAAAGTATAATATATTATTTACAGAAAATAAAACTACTCGAGTGTGTGGAAAAGCAGACGCCAGGTGTTATGGTAACATGAAAAAATACAGCGGTACGAAGTAACATATTATACTACCACCGTTTAACTCCACCTCTTATATTGCACGAACACAGAACCGACAATTCCCTACATTCTTAAACCATTACGTAAATATTAGGTAATGTTAATGGACGATCACTGTAGAGATTTGAGGGTTCCTTCCTTTGTATCCTTTACGTGAGATTGCAATGTTTCAAACCCCAGCAGTAATTTAGTAGCAGGTACGATCGACCAAACCGTTTTACTGTTCACTCTCGTATTTGCTGTGCTAATACTTGTAGCCTTATCTGTCTTTTTCTCTCTCACGATTTAGCTGACGTTAGTCCACTGCTAGACATAGGCATCTTCCATAGACCTTTTCTGTCCTTTTGAACTTTTTAATCGGTCTCTAGTCACAATCAAATTTTTTGCAGATGTAAATCTTTTCATGAAATCACCTTTATGAAATTTTTAATCTATATTTAATATTTCAGGTAGCAAAAGAGCGTGTGTAGAGTGCTTGCCCGCGTGCACCGAATTAGCTTACTTCGAGAACTTCAGTTCGGCACCACTCAACAAGGCTCTGGTTGCGAACTACATCAAGAACTTTAACTTCGCCCAAAACTTCTCCGCCGAATATTTCACGTTAGTAATACTAAAATCTAATATATTATACAAGGTTGATAAATAAATATTATTTATATTTATATTTATTATTATTTTCTATTAGTATTTTCGTATACCTATTTTTGCAAACTTATTTTTAATAGTTTAGGATTAATTGTAGGCACTTATAGTACCTATATGTGGTTTAATTTAATGCCTCTCGCTTGTATCAACCTTGTATATGAAAATCTTGTGTCACGAAAAACACCGAAACTAATGAACGATTTTTGATGAAATTTGGCATAGATACCTACGTGTGTAATTTGGTCCAACTTAAAGATAGGCTATATTTTATTTCAATTTCCGCGATATTTTTATTGCCACAGCAACGCGTTGCCCAGTCAACACGTATAAATATAATATGCTTTAACGCTATAAAATATAGCTTTGGGGCACTCTGATTCGTCACTCGAAACTTATTTTTTTTTAATTCTCGGCAACTGGTTACCAAGTGGTATTGTCATTGATACTTCATAGCCTAACAGAGCCGGTGCTGACCGGAGAACAACCGACACCTGGCTAATATAATAAGGACTTTAGTGATGTGGTTTGAACTTATTCCGTAGAACCCGCCAACTTGTTTCGGCAAGAAGGGCTAACACCAAGGATGTCTCTAGCTGGTGGCCTAGAAAGAAGCAAGTTGATATAGATAATGCAAAATGTGCCTATGTATTGTAAATAAATTGAAGCACACATGGAGCACACTTGTAGTATGGCCTTAGCTCTAATGAGGAGCGGTTGCCTGCCTTTGCGAACAAATTTAACAACATATGCACATATGCAACTGCATAACTAACACATAGTTATGCAGGTACAGGCTCGGGTTTAGAATCGTTTCGCACGAATTTCGACTTGAGGGTTTGGTGGGAGGGAGAGGGGGGGGGCTCCCTAACCCTCCCTTATCAGTCGCAATACAAGGCAATGCTTCCTTTTTGAAAAAAAAAGAAAAATAAATTCTATAGAACTGTTCTCAATTTATGGATTTTGACACGATATTTCAGCCAGAGGGTCTATGCCGATCCACTAGACTCGCTCGGTTCGCTCGCTCGTTATGTATAAACATAGTCTAACCTAACCTAACCAAAAAGTAGTACCTACACTAAAAATCATATTTTAGCAACATTCATTTGTTTGCAGTTTCTTTACAATTTAATGCTATAAAAATAGTCTTGAGAGAGATAGTTAGGTACCTGCAGATACTTTTGTACTAAACTTCGAATCCGTGGAAGGTCTAGACTCTAGAGTTCTAGACTGTAGCCACAGACTTAAAAATCAAACACATAATTATCTCGAAATCACATACACGTAAACTCGGCCAAAATAAAATAGCGCGTATTTGTCTTTTGGCACAAACTATATAGAGAAGTCTTTTGGCGCCAATTTTTTTTTAAATTCATAATAAAAAAGGTTAAAGATCTTAATACAGTCTTCTGAATTTGAATATTCTCTTGAGTTGAAAACAATTGGCGACTTTACGACGATATCACGATATTTATAAATTGTAACTTCTAAAAGTTTTTAAGTTTTTAAACAATAAATATTATTTACAGATTTTGTTTTATTTGTATAACCCTCCTCCCTATGCCTATATATGGTTTGGTTAGGTTATGTTAGACTATGTTATAAGTTCAGCGAGCGAGCGAAGCGAGTGAGCCAAGTGGATCGTCATTTGGCCTAGGCCTCGGCACTTGAGAAAAATTAACAATTTTTTTATTGCTTTTGAAAAAATTACTAAAATTGGCACATTTTTATGAACTATGGCTCCATCACTATTTAACATTAACTTACTTGTCCTATACCTACTAAATACTTGTTTGTATTCAGATTATGTTTTACAAAATGCCCTTTATTAAGTTAAAATTGCGTTATTCCACTTAAACTTAATTCCCTATAGCCGCCCAATTTACAGAGAATATTCAAATTAAGATCTTTAACCTTTTTTAATATGAATTTAAAAAAAATTGGCGCCATTATTCTATGTGCAAATGGCAAGACAAATACGCGCTATTTTATTTTGGCCGAGTTTACACTTTACGTGTATGTGATTTCGAGATAATTATGTGTTTGATTTTTAAGTGTGTGGCTAGAGTCTAGAGTCTAGATTCTAGACTCTAGACCTTCCACGGATTCGAAGTTTAGTGCAAAAGTACCTAACTGCAGGTAATTATTTCTCTCAAGACAACCTAATTTTTATAGCATTAAATTGTAAAGAAACTATAAACAAATGAATGTTGCTAAAATATGATTTTTAGTGTACTACTTTTTGGTTAGGTTAGGTTAGACTATTTTTATACATAACGAGCGAGCGAAGCGAGCGAGTCTAGTGGATCGGTATAGACCCTCTGGCTGAAATTCGTGTCAAAATCCATAAATTGAGAACAGTTCTATAGAATTAATTATTTTTCTTTTTTGTTTCAAAAAGGAGGCATTACCTTGTATTGCGACTGATATGGGAGGGTTAGGGAGCCCCGCCTCTTCCTCCCATCAGACCCTTGCGCCGAAATTCGTGCGAAACGATTCTAAACCTTAACCCAGGTACATACTGCTTCAGGTTCATCCATTGGATGATCCAAACGATCGCTTGCCCTATATATTGTATGGCGGCTATGGACACCTAAAATTTCCGATGTAGTCTGTAAATAAATTATTATTCATTTTTTATATGACATTTTTTGTAATTTTTTTATTTCATTTGCAGTAACAACATGCTGGTCGCTCATTTCTATTTCGAGGACAATTCTTTCATGAGGTTCACAAAAGGCGAAATATTTGGTTTAACCGAATTTCTATGTAAGCGTGTTATTCGAACCTAGCTAATTACTTTTATTTATTTTTTATAGTATAAGGAGATATACGTACAGTCGGAGCGATTTTCATGACTACCAACGCCAATGCAAATCCGCATAATGGTTATACAGATGCGTTGGCCTCGTCATTTCTCTTCATGGGCCACCGGCTTACACACCACACGAAAGGCGACAGCACAGCTGTCGCTCTAAGCCGGTGTCTGGGGCGCGAGAGGTACCTCCCCGGTCGTGCCGGCCCAATTCAACTGCATATACACATACATGCAACGTGGATGCATACATGCAGTATGAAATTGAAGTCGTTCTCGAAAATAAAATTTTGAATTCTATATCAATAACAGAACTTATGTATAATATTAATTTATTAAAACAACTATTTTTTTATTAAACTCGACAGTTATATCGCTAGTGTTTGAAAACGTGAGAGTTAAGGGCAACAAATCGTAAGTGCTAGATTATTTTACTATCGACTCATACATAAATTACACATCACTAGGTACTTGATGTAATCTTGGCGAATCTTAATAAATAATATATAACTTAGCAAACGGAAACGCGCGCATTGCCCCCGCGCCACTGCTGGCCCCACCGGCCGGCGACAACAGTCTCCCCGCGCCACTGCTGGCCCCACCGGCCGGCGACAAGTCTCCCCGCGCCACTGCTGGCCATACCGGCCGGCGGCAACAGTCTCCCCGCGCCACTGCTGGCCCTACGGGCCGGCGGCAACAGTCTCCCCGCTCCCCTCGCGCGTCGGCACCTGTGACTATTTCGTGAAAATGTCGTTATGAATACTCAATCGTGGAGTACTTGGCAATGGTACATTTTATGCTATTGCTAATTACAAATTACAAGAGGCCCGGCGTTTGTCCCAGCCGGAGCACTTGGATGCTCTGCGTCGACGCGGAGTAGGTAGAAAGCCCTCAAGTCCCCTCGACGCCCATATATTATATTACATACACACATATTGTATATACATATTGTCTGCAACCCAACGTCTTCTCCCACTTTCGCGCGCCGACACACAGGAAGGGCGAGGAAGATTATACAATAGGTCGGAGATGGAAGAATAGATCCTGGAATACTTCAAGCGTCATCCTCTACGCCACAGGTTCCCAAACTTTTTCGTCTAACGCCCACTTTGAAAATCAGTTACTTCGTATCGCCCCCTTATTAGTTATTACACCTTGATGTTCAAAGACAATTATGTCGTTTCTGGCCCCTTACCGCCCCCCTCTGAGCATCTACTGCCCACAAGGGGGCGTTATCGCCCACTTTGGGAAAGACTGCTCTACGCAGTACATGAATGGCGGCACGTCATTTCGATGTTAGCTAATACTTTGTATGGAGGACTTTGAACACACAAAACTTCATCCGTACCTATTCCGCAAAACACCGACGCTCCATCAAGAATCACCTTTTGTCAGTGGTTGTTAGACAATCCGAACGCCAAAATTGGCCTATTTTTATTGAAGGTCGGTATATGCAGCGTGGCACTACCTCTTACTAAAAGGAGGACGAGGTGCGCGCATCTGTATAATCTCTATAAGGATCTCTTTGGGCGTCGGTAGTCATCAAAAAGGCTCCGACTGCTCGTTTACCCAGCTTCGGATCCAGGTGGGGCCTTAGGGGGGCTGCAGTCACGAGCCCCGCAAGCTTAAGGGCCTTAAGATCATTTTTGTATCCATAAAAGAGCCCTCTTTTAAACTCCAATTCCTCCTGACTCCGGGCCCCGCCATAGCTTAATCCGGTGCTACGTTTACACCGTAAACTAAAATAAATCCTCATACTTGTTTCAGCAAACACGGGTGGGCTGCTCGGCCTGTGCATGGGCTTCAGCATGATGAGCTTCGTGGAGCTGCTGTATTACCTGATACTGCGCTCCCTGTGTTACCCTTACAGAACACATTCCACTTACCCCTTTATGAAGTAGAAAACAGGAGGCCCTAGTGGCCCCAACGATACAAATGTGAATGATAATAAATGATTATGATGATTTTATTTATTAAGAATTAAAAATAAATTAAATGTAAAATTGTCCTTCTCTTATCACTTGCATACTTATGTTATATCAGTCACATTTCACAAATACAACTAAATCACAATATGCATTTCTCAAGGTTACGATGCGCCTCTGTTCCCCCGCTCTCGTCTTGACATCTTGGTATCTATAGCACTCTGCAGAGAGCGTCTGTGACGTCATCGACGTCATGTCCATAGCATTTGTGATTAGGTTGTTTTCACTTCACGAGCACTACTGCTGTTGTCTCTGGACATTCTGTTGGGGCACAGCAGGAGGGGCGGGAGGCGCCGGCGCATCCGGCGGCTGCAGAGTCCTTGTGCGTCTCCTTGTATAGTGTTGCCACAACAATATCGCTTGATCGTCCATGAATTTGCAAACCTGCAATTTTTTTGAGCTCTTTTTATTATTTGTTATGACGCAAAAGACTATCGACACATAATCTTCCTTGCCGCTAAAGACTTAGTTAGCTAAGTTACTTGGACTAAAACATACAAAACAAACAGAACGACAAATTTTGAACAAACTTAGCACCACATGCTTGCAGCAACTTAGTCCTTTAGCAGTTAGCTCCTTTATTATGTCATAAAGGGGAAAACACAGCCATAGCATTTTAGTAACTACCCACAAAACAACAATAAACAACACCCTCAAGTAGTATACAAAACCACTGCCCTCCTTCTCCTAAGCAATGCAATATAGCAATTACAACTCAACAAATTTAAGCCAGCATTCTGAAATTACTAAACAGTGTAGTTTTAAGTCTGAGAGAAATACTACCTATTTATGACACGCTTGATTCTACTGGAATATCATGTTAAGATCATACTCAATACATACCTGGGCAGAAACACATTCTCTTCTGAAAGCTTCATGCTGTAAAAGATCCAAGAAATGTAGGCACATTGGATATTTTAAAAAACGTGCATACTCTGGCTCACACCAATACTGCAGGTATTTCAGGTAATTTATAAAGGGTTGTTCTTTGAGATATCCACGTTGAGCTAAAACTGAAAACAAATTGATTGTAGTAAGTAGTAACTTTAGCTACAGAGGTATATCGCCGGATAGACATACTAATTATATAGTATAATATTATAGAAATACTAGCTGCGCCCCGCGGTTCCACCCGCGTAACTTTCGGGAATATCGGGATGAAAAATAGATGTTGGCCGATTCTCAGACCTACTCAATCTGCTCACAAAATTTCATGAGAATCGGTCAAGCCGTTTCGGAGGAGTATGGCAACGAAAACTGTGACACGAGAATTTTATATTTCAGATAAATACACAATAACACAACAGGCTCAGGCTACAGATGCCCATAGTCTTACCCAAGTAAGCAATTGTTTATGAGCTATGTAAACATATGATTTTTATGCCCATAGACATTCGCATAGAGGCTATACAGATGTGCTACCTAGGGTTGCCAACCATACAATATTATACAGTATTGTACTATATTTAGGGCCTCCGTACTATATACTGTTGAAGAAATATATAGTATGTTAAAAATACTATATTTCAGTACTAGCTCAATGTTTATATTTTGCAGCACTAAAATTAGTAATAAAAAAACATCCCGATAGATGTAATGTGCATGTGCATCATGCACAATATATACGAACATGTCCCTATCATATTTCGCTCCTAATTGATTAGTCAATGTCAAACTTTTATAGTTTTACCTTTTTTAAACCTTTATAGTTTGTGTTTCTAATCTTACTTGCGTTGTTATTTGTTATCTTCATTCATTTGTTTTGGATTTCGTTAATTTTATTGAGTCGTTTTAGTTAATTGTTTTATCATTGAGTTGTTTCAGTAGAGATTTCATTTACAACAAGAGTTTTCTTTTGATGAATGTGTGACGGTTATAGAAGTTCTAAATTTACAGACAAAATTTGATATCAACATGGACAAACTTTATTTTATTGTAATATAAATATACTAAACAAAATTCTTTCCAAAGTAAAAGATTCAAGTGAATTTATTAATAAAACAAGTTTAGAAAAATGGCAGCATATTTTCAAAAATACTGAAAATAACTTACCTAATATACATAAAATAATATATTTTCTGCTCTCTATTCCTGCCACTTAGGCATTCACAGAAATTATATTTTCAATTTTGAACAGAGCAATCTTTAATAAAAAATGAACTTTTGATTTATGTTAATTTAAAACTTGATTGTGATAAATCTTATAGCAGTTTTCTTCAGGTCAAATAATTTAAAAAAATGTAAGAAGTGCAAAGAAATATAGTTTTTATAAGAAATAAATAAGTAAAAGTATAAGGTCTATTTTTAATTCTTCCCTACTAAAGTAAGAGGTTAGGAAGAGGTAGTGCCACACTACATGCATGAATGTAGCCGAATTGGACCAGCATGACTGCGGAGATACCTCTCGCTTACACAAGACCAGCGTAAAGTGACAGTTGTGCTGTCGCGTTTCGTGGTGTGTAAGTTGTACCATGAAGGTGGGAGTTGCCCCTTTTTACACACACTTGACACCTGTCACTTTACGCCGGTCACATGTAACCAAGAGGTACCTACCCGGTCGTGCCGGCCCAATTCTCCGGCATGCAGTGTGACACTACCTCTTTCAAAAATTATATTTGAATAATTTCCTTCCAAATCCATTCAAATGCACTTATAAACATTATTTAACAGACTATGTGTCTTTTCTATGCAATTTATATGTGCGAATGTCACATTACAAGAAACATTTAAAGTTACTTACAATGAATATAATTTGGATTGGCCAAACATTGAACAAACTCCAATTCCACTTGAAATCTTATTCTATTTTGTTCCTCTGTCTCCATTACTAAAAAAATGTAACACGTTGAATTAAAACATAACAATAATTAATTAGAAAACACACGAAATATTTTTTACCTTTTCCTGCCATCATCTTGTTATCTTATTTAGTAAACAAACGAAACTTAAGAAAATGTCAATGAGTAATATTATTTAATATGATATTTTTATTATTTATTATTATGTATTACAAAAACTTTTCTGGTTGCGATTAAAATCACAGAGTTTAAATAGATTAAAGAACATATCGTGTGCAAACTGCAAAATGCAAGTTAGACAAAATCAAATGACAAATAGTATGACATTGACATTTTGAAAAATATTTTTTTTTTCTTTTGGGTTTTTATGACCTGGTAATTTGAAAAATAAAACAAAACGAAATTAGGGATGTAACTATACTAATTTATAAACTAACTAAAACTATATTATCGATAATAATATCATTTTGACCATAAAGTGGGGCTATTTTGAGTACATCATGGTGCGTGATTTCATAAGTATGGCTGTACACTATGTGGTATAAACCACCATTCTTTTATGAAGCAAATATTCAAAATCCTGTATTGTTATGTTAAAAGTTTGAACAATGTCTGCCAATTGTTTCTCACTAATCCAATGCTTCTATCTTATCTGGGTTTATATGTAAAGACAGTTCTTGAACTCTTGTTTAAACTCTTTAAAAATTGTATAGACTCTTTAATTTCGAGTATTTTACATAGAGATGCCTACGAACATAGATTATATACTATAACAGAGACCTACGAAAAACAATGTTCGTCTTGAGCAGGTTGAGTTATGTTATCGTTTTTTTATTATATTGTTTTGAGTTCTACACCAATTTCAAGTTCTCCAAAGCTATTTAATATTGTTACTGTAGTATCCAAGTTTGGTTTATTGGCGCCGGAGATTGTATCATAAGTTTTTCATAATCTTTTTCGATTATTCACAGCTTACCACACTTTAGCACCGCTGTTTCCAGCAGTTTCATATTCAATAGATAGTAGATAGTATCCATAGTTTTCGCATTAGTGTGCTAGACTCATTGCAAGAGTTGGATCTTGGTTTATTTGTGACAGTCCTCGAAATACAGGGTTAGTTTTTGGTCACCGGCCAAATTTTCAGATTTGGTTCAGAATCGATAATAGATAAGATTTATGAAATAAACTAAGTAAGAAAAATAATATAAAAAATATTATTGTCCCGTACGAAAATAAATACCGTGTGGGTAACACAATTGATCATCTTTGATGTCACAAGTCGCGACTTGCCGAAAGGTCGTGAATGTCGTGGTCGCGGCCACCTTCAAACAGTTGCATACAGAGCGTCATACGATCAATACGTGCTTAAATAATAATTATTTGTAATTTTCACGTGCTCTCTTTTAAGCCCAATTATGTCGCATCAACACTCCAATGATGAATATTACGAAATGGTTAGATGCTATATTTTGACCAGAGAAAGTCTACGTGGTGCCCAGAGATATTATAGGACCGCAAGTTTACAGAAGTTAAGAAGACGCGGGATAAACTGGCGGCATTCTGGTTCAGACACTCGTCTGAGACAGACCACTCGCTCCTTACAATTAGCCTTTTGCTATTGTAATAAGCGCCCAGCGTCGCTCCGAGAACAATAGCATTGTCCTTTTAAAG
>LUGF01054550.1:30270-42952 GCA_001625245.1 Calycopis cecrops | reverse complement strand
GGTTCAAAAACTACTGGACCGATTTTAAAAATTCTTTCACCATTCGAAAGCTACATTATCCACGAGTAACATAGACTATATTTTATTTTGGAAAATATAGTCAAACTACTGGACGGAACAAGCTGAAATTTGGCATGCAGTTAGATGTTATGACGTAGGCATCCGCTAAGAAAGGATTTTTAGAAATTCAACCCCTAAGGGATGAAATAGGGTGTTGAAGTTTATATGGATTTCTTAGAAATTAAACGCGAGTGAAACCGCGGGGCACAGCTGGTATATTATATAATGAAAATCATACTACTGTTATAAAGCTAAATAGTTTGTTTGCGTGTAAGTAAATAACTACGATTCAAACAAAAATTAGTAGTGATTATTAATAATACTATACTACATATAATAAATTAATAATAATACGTGTAATAATCATCAAGATTTATCACAATACATGTCTCATATTGATGATCAAAATATAAAATCTTTATTTTATGACCCTTATTATTATCTTGTATTGTTGCTTTAAATGCGTTACCAAATAGCGCACTTATTCTCAATAATTGTAATGTGATTTTTCACATGGTTGATCCAAAAAATCAAAAAGAAGAAAAATAGTTCATCTGCATTTTGCCTTATACTTTTTAGTAGTAGTAATCATAAAAAAAAATAAAAAAAATAGCACAGCTATCACTTTACGCCAGTCTCGTGTAAGCAAGAGACACCTCCAAGGTCGTGCCGGCTCAAATTTGCACAAACAATATAATGATAACTTTGAATATATTAGGTAATTTTACTAAATTACTATTCTTTAGCCTCTATGCGGATGTTTATGGGCGTTAGTAATAATAAAATTGGCACCAACTGAGAATCAGCCGACATTTATTTTTCATCTCGATATTTCCAAGGGATCGAATCTTACGAGTGTGAAACCGCGGACCGCAGCTAGTTTTGTATAAATGCCGTGAATGCGTTGGTGAGGGTTGGCGGTCCAAGCTCAGCTCGGCCAACCACAAATCACAATACGTCACAAACGCTGGCCGTTGGGTTGCCAACATTTGTTCAATCAAGAAACAGAAAAAAAAGTTTCCCTCGGGTTGAATGCCAGACCATAAAAAATTCTGTCAAATTCTTTTGACGTGTAGTGTGCGTCGTGGGCGAGTTTTGAAGTCGAATTTTATGTATTTGACTATATTTTCATGAATTTATTAATAACTACAAGTGAAAAAAAGAAAATTCATACATTTTTTTTCATCCTAAGGTAACTTGTTTCAAAAGAAATTAAATCCAGTGATCAAAATCCTAACCTATAATTTAAGTTTATTACTTAACATATTTTCGTAAGTACTGAGTTTCTGGTTTTATTTGTGATAATAAAATTTCAATATTAATTTGTTGCAGTTGAACTTATAGTGACCAGTAATTATGAGTAGATTCTTTGCAACTGGGACGGATTCTGAATCCGAAAGTTCCACCGAAGAGGAGCAAGTAGTAAGACCGCCAGCAGCCGGTTATAAGGTAAGGAGACACGCTTTTATTAATCTTTTTAAAATAAAATATATATAACAAATGTAACAAGTATTATGGTAAGAAAGTTAACAGTTAAAAATGTTATCTATGTTACTCATACGTATGCCCTTATGTACTGACTTTGCTAGATGCTAAACCTAACTAAATATAATTTGGTGTAAAAGTGAATCAATCACAATCCACTATAGTGCAATCATAATGGACAGTATGATAGTGATTTCTTCTGCTTGTTTTCAACTAACACATATTTTATTGTACATTTTTATTTATGAAAATGAATAAAAGTTATCATTATGATGAAATTAATTATGATATTAATAAGAAGTTAAAATTTAACATAAATAAATTACATCATTTATTATTATTGCAAATTGTTTTAAACGAAACTGATACTAAATATGATGCAACTGTTAGTTACTGATTTTTAAAATATAAATAATTATAATTTATGCATTTAATAATTCATTGTTTTACTGCAAAAGCTCTTTAATTGACATTTACTAAACTTTAAGAAATCAATTATATTATAGTGTTTTTCAAGTTTTATTTTATGACGATAGAATTCACATATAATAAAATATAGGATCAACAACTAATTACATTACATAAAATATATTATTGTACACCTGATATACTTCTGGTGAATTAATGTACCTAAAAGAAACATTTATGATTTTATCTATTATATATTTGACTAATATATTGTTATAATGTTAAGTATAAGGTCATTATTAAAAGGTGCTAAATAATTATTATATTTCTATTCTGACATCTCATTTCTTTGTTTTATTATTTATGTATTCTGATATAATGATGACAAATTTAGTATAATATGATAATTTTAATGGCAATAATAATAAAAAAATAATATTTTATTATCAATCAAAACGTAATATGCAGGATGAAAATTTTTATAAAATTAGAATTTTATAAAAATTCTACTATGTAAAATACAAAAGAATAAAAATTTCTTTCTTTCTTATCTCCTTATATTTTTGCAGTTTAGTGATGATGAAGAGGAAACTAAAAGGGTTGTTCGGTCTATGAAAGAAAAGAGATACGAAGAGTTAGAAGGGTTTATACACTCCATACGCAATCATCGTAAAATAAGAGACTTTTCCTCGGCTTTAGCATCCTTTGAGGAACTCCAAAGAGCCTATACACGAGCTGCCCCTGTGGTACAAAAGGAGGAAAATGGAGTTGCACCTAGATTTTTCATTCGAGCCTTAACTGAACTTGATGATTGGGTATCTGGAGCTTGGAATGATCGTGATGCAAGAAAAGCTCTGTCAAAAGGCAACAGTAAAGCTCTAACATCTTTAAGGCAAAAACTACGAAAATATACTAAAGATTTTGATGCTGAAATTAGCAAGTTCCGTGAAAACCCTGACCTCCCTGATAACGAAGATGATGAACGTAAAGGTAAGTTAATACTTAATATACAATATAAAAATAATAAGAGGTAATGCCATGCTGCATTGTAGCTAAATTCTGTTGGCAAGGCCAAGGTGAGTAAGGATTTGAGACAACATGTACATATGTGCAGCATTATGGTGAGCAGGTTCGGAAACACATGCAGTATTGCTCTCACCTTCGGGCTAAAGTTCCGCAATATTAGCTCATTTAATTTGACACAATTTAACATAGAACAACTCAAATTCTTGATAACCAATGCTTTCCAGTCAGCGAGATGAGACTTGTCCTAGCCACCCCTACTCTCTAGGAGAGATTAATCCCGATATGAAAATTATAATAGCTAATTTAGCTATTATCATTAATACTACTATTATTATTATCTGTCTCCTCAGCCCCTCGTCTTACGTCAAGGGGGGCTAATGCTGTCGGTGATATCGTTAATGACTAGCTCCTGGGGAGCATCGGATGCGTAATTGTTTAGTTGTAGTTGTCGTACGACGACCGGTGATTATCACTTAGTTAAAATCATAGGCCAATGCAATTGGGACTGAGTGTTAGGGTAGCGAGGCATTCGTTCGTAGTTCTCTGTTCGAATGTTTTTGAAGTGACCTCTCGGTAATTCAAAGCTATCAATATTTTTTTTTCTCTTACAGATTCATCATCCTCTGATGAATCAGATGACGAGGAGAAAGTGAAAGAAAAACCAAGAGTTCGTCGATCGCCAGAACCTCGTGTAAGACCTCCGCCTCAAGATGACGAGTCTTCTGATTCAATGGACTGGGGCTCAAGTTCTTCTGGCGACAGTTCCAGCTCGGATGACGAATTGCGGGGCGCTGCTACCATTCGTGAGCGTTTCTTGAAGCGTACCACCGAAAGAGATGACGATGAAGAAAGGGACAGGCGTAGAGCAAGGAGAGAGAGAAGAGAAAGGGTCGGCAAAATTAGCAAGAAAGATCAAGCAGATGATGGCGGTGAATGGGAGACAGTGCGTAAAGGCGCAGCCACCTCCGACAAACCCAAGATGTTCGCCAAGGTGTGTACACATTTGTAGTGATATACTTATTGATTAATGAAATTTATTACGCCTGTTGTTAGCTAAATAAAAATTGTTTTTTTACAGGACAGCGATATTGATGCAGCCCTTGTTGTTAAGAAATTGGGCGAAATCAGCGCCGCCCGCGGTCGCAAGCGAACCGACCGCAGAGCTCAGTTGGAGCTGCTGCATGAGCTACGTACCATTGCACAGCAACACAACCTCGGAGATGCGCTGCAGCTGAAACTGCGCGCTGCGACAGTAGCGTCCTTGTTCGACTACAACCCTAAAGTGTCGGACGCGATGAAACCAGAATACTGGTCTCGACTTGTGGAGAACGTCGACCAAATGGTCACCATACTCCTGGCTCACGAAGACATGGTACTCAGTGAAACTATCACCGAGGAGAACGAGCAACTGGTCACCCCGCCGTACCAAGTGCGCGGCTGCTTGCTCACGGCTTTGGAACGGCTGGACGATGAGTTCACCAAGCTATTGAAAGAATGCGATCCTCACTCCAACGAGTATGTGGAGAGATTGAAGGACGAAGTCCGAGTTTCGACGCTTATCGATCGCGTGTGCCAAGTAGTAGAACGTCATGGTACACCTCAGGAAATTTGTCGCGCGTATCTTCGTAAGATCGATCATCTGTATTACAAATTCGATCCGCGCGCCGTCAAAAAGGATCTTCCGCCCGGCGAGGAGACAACTATCAAAAAGATGGAGCGTTTCTGCAAATACATTTACGCCAACGATGAATCGGACCGTCTAAGGACTCGGGCCATTCTCTCGCACATGTATCATCACGCATTGCACGATAACTGGTTCCAAGCCCGGGATCTCCTGCTCATGTCACACCTTCAGGAAAACGTGCAACACTCTGATCCCAGTACCCAAATCTTGTACAATCGTACAATGGCCAACCTTGGCTTGTGCGCGTTCCGTCGTGGCAACGTCAAAGAGGCTCACGGCTGCTTGGCAGAGCTGATGATGACCGGGAAGCCCAAGGAGCTTTTGGCGCAAGGTCTGCTGCCCCAGCGCCAGCACGAGCGTTCCAAGGAGCAAGAGAAAATTGAGAAGCAGCGCCAAATGCCATTCCATATGCACATCAACTTGGAACTGTTGGAGTGCGTGTACTTAGTGTCCGCTATGTTGATTGAAATCCCGTACATGGCGGCTCATGAGTTCGACGCTCGCCGGCGGATGATCAGCAAGACGTTCTACCAGAACTTGCGCGCCAGCGAGAGGCAGGCTCTGGTGGGGCCGCCCGAGTCCATGCGAGAGCACGCTGTCGCAGCGGCGAGGGCCATGCGCAGGGGGGACTGGCGCGCGTGTCTCAACTTCATTGTCAATGAGAAGATGAACGCTAAGGTATATATACTTACGTTCAATTTTGTTTTTTGTTTTCACTCTATTCTCTTTGACCCAATAGGAAACTTTGTTACGTGTTATACACAATCTACATATTATGTATTTAACCCTCAGTACAAGTACATACAATTTGAAAAACATAAGTCCAATAGCAACAATTTTGTTATACTAATGAATAATAACACTAATGTAAATATTGAAACGTTTTACAGGTATGGGATCTGATGGTGAACGCAGACAACGTGCGCTCTATGTTGGGCCGCCTCATTCGCGAGGAGTCGCTCCGCACGTACCTGTTTACGTACGCACACGTATACGCGTCCCTGTCTCTACGCTCGCTGGCCGACATGTTCGAGTTGCCACGTCAACGCGTACATTCCCTGGTGTCCAAGATGATCATAAACGAAGAGCTCTTAGCCTCGCTCGATGACCCCAGCGAGTGCGCCATACTGCATCGCTCGGAACCGACCAGAATGCAAGCGCTGGCGCTGCAACTGGCCGATAAGGTAACAAAAAATTTGTTATAATCATTTTAGGTCTTAACAAGGGTAGGTCTCTGCTGTTGGCTTAAAACTTGTTGCATTGCTTTCGTGACCGGGGTGGGACCTCTCGCTCACGTTGTTATCGCCTTGAAGTGAGAACTATGCTGTCGAATTTCATCCGAATTGGACGTCACGTGCCCGATTTGGAGGGAAGAGAGGAGGAGAACATCAAATCTGCATAACTTATGCGGATGTTAGTGGGCGTCCGTAGTCATCATAAATAAGGCTTTCGACAACTAGGTTGCCCCCATATTATATAAAAATGCATATTTTTTTTATTTTTATTTGCACTGTTGCAAATTTTTACAAATTTATTTTAAATTATTACTAATTTACTGTATTTCGAATGTAGCCTATTTTATAGGTTTTATATTTTGTATGTGTTGGTATCGTATGTCCTAGATTAGCTAGATTGTATCTCCTAAATCATAGTCACGTAATCTTAGTCATGAGAATTGCGAATGTATGTAGATAACGTGTGTAACACACACAGTTTTACATTGTCAATTTTTATCTAATTTTATTTACCTAGTAAAATATGTATATGTGTGAACTTATTTCTAGGTTGGCAACTTGGTCGACTCTAACGAGCGTATATTCGAGAAGCAAGGATCGTTCTTCCAGCGCGGTGGCGCTCCGCGGGGAGAGGGGCGGCAGCGGGAGCGCCCGCGTGAGGGATGGGGGCGGCGCCAAAGGAACCGCCGCCGCGACGACGAGCGCGCGCACGACGACTAGCGCAATCACGACGTTGACGTGTGCGCGGGGAACTAGCGGCCACGCGCCGTCGATGACACCTGGAACTAGTCGAGTACCACCGACGGATATACCTGGAACTAGTCCCGTACCATCGGCGCTTACACCTGGAAATAGTCGCGTACCAACGACGTATATACCTGGAACTAGTCCCGTACCATCGGCGCTTACACCTGGAACTAGTAGCGTACCACCGACGGATACACCTGGAACTAACCACGCACCGTCGATGTATACATCTAGAACCAGCACCGTACTATCGACGTCACCTGAGACCAGCGCCGCTCTATCATCGACATGTCTAAAACTACCGTCCGGTCGCGGAGCAGAAAGACTTTCGTATGTTTCCCCATTATTACTATTCCTCTCGTTTTCTAATACATTGCACGAGACGCATTATTTTGAATCGAAAAAAGTGACAGTAATAATAGGTTGATGTATGAAATACTCTATGCTCCGCGACCGGACTTAAATGGCAATGCACCGTCGACTAGTATATCTGAAACCAGCGCCCATATATTCATCGACGTATAATACTTTAATATAGCAGCCGCCGAGCCGTTAACACTACTATTTGGTCACAATATCTGAGTTCTGTTACACTTCCCTTTTATATCGTGTTCGGATTTGTCTATACAGGTACACACCGTACCAAAACGCTGACGACATTAAAAATTGCACAGATATTGCAACCAGGTTGTAATCAACTTGGTAAACAGACAAATATTGTTTCAATTTAATAAAATATTCGATACAACTTCTGAATCTTCTCTTTTATAATCATAACATCGATATAGATACTTCATCTACGGTTGCTGCTATTGATTTTTTCATTTTCAAAAAAACCCTTTTTTATAATTTCTAATTCGTATTTATATTTCAAGAAGACATTGAAAATATCTAGTGTTTTCTTTTACAGTCACAAAACATTTTTTTTGATGTAATAATATACAGGTTTTACATACATAGTAATTATTTATTTAATACTTTTAATATACCTACAATTTTATTTCGTTGAAGGTCTTCAAAGAAAGCAATCAATGATAGAAATACGACAGCCATAAACAATGCAAATATGTTATTTATGCCTGTTATGTGTTGGTGCAAGAATTCACGAGTCTAGCTACTACGTCACTTAGATTTTCTGTATGCCCTTATGCATCAATTTTCACACATTTTTTACAACAATTCTAGAGGTGTGCAGTTTTTTGTATTCTCATAATATAGTCTTGTGCTTATTCGGACATCTTTCGGTGCGTACAGTTATTAGTACAGTACTAAAACGTACTAGTACACCTTATCAGTACTATTAGTACACCTGTCTTTTAGAGATAGGGTTGCCATCCGTCCGGGTTTCCCCGGATTTGTCCTAGTTTAGAGGGCGTCCGGGCGGGGTTTTATTTGAACTCCGGATTTAGATTTGATTTTTGAATGATTGATTTGATTCAAAAAACTAAGACTAAAAATTTCAAGTTTTGGAAGAAATGTTTATAGTTACTGGAAGTAATTTTTAAGTTCGTCATTTAGTTTAAAATAGCATTAAAATAAATAATAATTGATTTATGACCATTAAAACTATATTTTATTCTTCTGAGTATCTCATGAAAAATACTATTTTCTAACGTCCGGGTAGGAAGCTCCGAAATCCGGGGTTCTTACGTGCCTTGTCCTGGTTGACAGTTTTTTGGGATGGCAACCCTATTTAGAGATAAATGATGCGATGATTAACGTCGCAATTGCATCTTAATGCGCTGTAAGCGCTTATTTACATTAAGATTGTGTAAGCGTATTATGCTTTAAAACTTTAACGCTGTAAAACAAATGAGTTTGTCATTAATAATAACATTCATTTTCCTAATTACTTCGCTATGTTTACAAATTTTGATGACGTCATCACAAGGGTATATTAAACCTCCATTGTCTTTAAATTTTATGAAATTATAATTTTTATTATTTTTAACTGTAGCCATCAACCCTTCAATGCAAATTTCGAATTTAAATCTTTTAATCAAAGCGCTAACTACAAATTCGGCTATATACGTTATAGCTTGGATGCTAAATTCCGATATGATTTGTATCAGCATGCCGACCTCCTCGTCAAATAGTGCCGTCTCGTATAGTCCATTGATTTCATCCTCAATATCCTCAACGTCCTATTATTTCTTTGTGTTGATGTAATATTTATAATTTGAAGAGAGGAGGAACAGGTAAGGAGAGAATTTTTTTCCAGCGCCGTACAATTACCACTATCAAAATCTTTTAGTTCCGTTTGACCAGAAGTTTTTTGTAAATTGGACAGAACTGACGAGCTGAGGGATTGGTGTTGCAGCCACCGTGGGACCGTATATGACCAAAAAGTAGTTCCAGATGGTTTGGGCTTATTTTATAAGCTGGAAGATATTTAATTATTTTTTCGCTTTCTACTAGTTGACTGTTTATCAGCTTTAAACTTTTTATGCAGACAAGAAACCCTATAAATCCCGTTTTTCTGCTAGATTCGATGAGTCTAGTTCCATTAAAAAGCTTTAAAGATGTTAAATAGTTGATAGCTATATCCAAAAAATCGAAAATATAATTTTGTTACTTGGGCAAAGAGGTATCTTAAAATTTGTCTGCGCCATATTTCGGGAATTCAATACTTCGAAAAGATTGGTAATAATCTTTAAACAATTAACCGTTCCATCTACTTCATTAAAACCACGAATATTTAACTTGGAACAGAAGTGAAGGGCATCTGCAACACTATTGCTAAATAATTGGGATGCCAATCTAACTTTCATATTTTGGTTTTTAAACCACACGTGATTCCTTCTGAGTTTGTTACTTAGATGTAAATGTTCTTTTTCTTGAATGTTGTTTAATTTTTTTATGTGGTCCCACATAACCTGCTTATTACAATTATCTATAAAAAAAAGTTTGCTTCAAGGGCATTTCTGAAAAGTTTGAACATGTGACAAGGATCCAGAAATATATAAACTGGACTTTTAGTAATTGGATGTTTAAAGTCAGTTTTCAAGTGGTCAGTATTGAATATGCATCCCAACTGTTTAGCCACAGTTAAATTTGCTGGACAACCATTAAATGTTAGGGACGTCACGCAAACTCCAGTTTTATGCAGGATTTCTGAGCACTTAACTATAAGATTAGCTCTTTGCTCCCCAGTCACACCATCCACACGAAAATAGCCCACTGGAACCTTCCATGCGCCATTTATTGCTGTGAGAAGAAATACAAGAGCTTCTTTTGCAATTGGTAGAGAGTCTCCAACTCTCCACTCGCAGTTGACTTACATATGTCTACGCACCCGTGCATTTGCTTACCGTCTCACTCTACTTTTTCTTTTATTGCCATTTCATCTATCACTAAGTTGTATAATATTTTGTAATTAGCGCTCGCAACCTTGAGTTCTATAGCCACCAAGGATTCCCTTGTAAAGCCAGGCCGCGTATCAACTGATTGATACCAGTTCCTGATTGTTCTAGGATGAGGCAAACAAGTCTGGAATTTTCTTCTGACGTACATATACGCTTTAGGTGGGTGGTGGGTGGGGTACGTAGTAAAAATGTAATGTGCAGGCGGAAGCTCTCAATGCGGGGGGAATATTTAGCTTTAGTAGTTTTTTTATTTACACGTTGAATTAAGTCGTGTATTCCGTCCCCAAGTGATTCTAAATGTGTAGAGTTAACAATTTTTGTCTTTTAGTTCCTGCAACATATCTTTTAGTTCAACGAATTTTTTTTTATATCTACCGGTTTTAGTTTGTAGCCTTTTTATGGTCCTATTTTTACTTTTGAGTATTTTTTTATATCGCTCGAGTTGCATTCGTAACTCCTTTTGAGGTAAATTTTCATAAGCCGAATCGGAGGGGATTGTTGTATCCTGCAATATAAACACTTGCATGTACCTAATTTATATGAACTTAATCGTGCCCATTTTAATATGTTTCAAATTTTATTTGAAACACGCATACTAGATAGATAGCTACATACATAGACTAAGAATTGTTGTCACTACAACAAGGCGTTGGAACGAGACATTCAAATTTAGTTCTAATCAACAGGAAAGAAAAAAATACAGTAGATGAAGTACATATGAGGCCATTGTTTTAGCGAGGAGGCCACAGCGGCCCGCTTTTTCAAGGTTATTTAAGCGTTTCGTGCGTTTCTGTCGTAGACAGAGAATACAATCTCTGTCTACGTAGACAGAGAATACTCTGTCTACGGTTTCTGTAGTAGTTCTGACATTTGTCAAATATTTTTTTGCCTCGCCTCCGTTCTGACATTGAAACTAGAAATAGAAATAGAAATAGAAAAATCTTTATTCAGTGTAAGTTACATTATTTACACAATACATAATACAAGATACATAACTCATATTACAAAAAGAAAACATGCTACAATACACAATACTAGTTAAAATATATATAAATTAGTTTTAAAGTTGGCAACAAACTCCAACTGATGACTAAAACAGTAATGCAACTTTACACTGAATTGGATTGTCACTCGGCTTAGATATTGGAAATATCACGTAAATATTGCCAACGCCGATATTCTGTGACATCCAGGTAGTACAGAAAGGGAAGGGAAACAGTGACTTTATTTTTATTTTATCTTTATCAAACTTTATATTAAATTATGAGCCAAAATACCACATATATTTCTACTAAAACTACGTAATACTTACTGAATATTTCGGATTTTTTGAATTAATTTGTGAGCAATTGGGTACATTTTCTTTTTCTATGTCTTCAGAGGACACCTGAAAAAATACATTTTAATTATAAAACGTCCTCCTATACTTTATCCGAGAAATGCGTCGTTTATTAATTTATAAAGATCTAATTCTCGATTGACGACAAATATTGGTTTGGTTTTATCATTGTTATATTGTGGCTCATTTTTAAGCGAATGTTGTGTATTTGTATGATCCTGCAAACTATTACTTTTACTTATTTCGTCATATACAGGGTTAAATGTAATTAACGCAAGACTTCTTGCAGACAGCATGTCTACATCAATATCAACAACATTTGTTCTACGACTTTTTACGAATCTAGATAAATAGCACAAAAAAAAATAAAAACAAAAAATGTTTGCACCCTCTGTTATTTATTACTTTGTATCTTGTAAGAGTGACGCGCGGGAGCCCCTATCTTGCCGCGCGCGTTTCCCGCGCTATTTTCTTAGCCGCACGCAGACTAAATGATAGTTCAGAGGCAATATATTAATTTTGTATGGGAATATTAAAATTTTAAAAACTATTAATTTTCAAAAGTCGTAGAACAAATGTTGTTGGTATTGATGTAGACATGCTGCCTGCAAGAAGTCTTGCGTTAGTTACATTTAACCCTGTATAGGCAATAAATCAATTTAAAGTACATTCAAAAATACTGTTAAACAAACCGTTACAAAAACTTGTCGTAATCATAACGTAGGTACAGCCCATTCAAATAATCTTCGTGTTTTTTCAAATGGTTGAAAACATTCTAATTGAAAATGTTCGGAGCATATTGTGCTGGTATTTGTTGGCCACCAATCGGGCTTGCCAGTAGCATTTATCCATTTTTCTTTAAATGTTTTGTTGCGTGGAAATCTAGTATTTGAATAAAACAAATATTACAAATGAATACCTATGAAATTAAAAGAAAATACTATATCCATACACTTTACTATATTCAGAAAGTAAAGTATTCGTCATTGATATTGTAATAATTATAATACCTAATATAATCTCATCAATTAATTATTATTAATTCTCGCGCCAGTTTTAAGTCGATACTTTAAACTTGCGCGAGAATTGCGTTTACGCGTAATATCGATATATTACGCGTATTTTACAAAACACATCATTATCTCGCCTATGCAATGAAAACGAGTTGCAGTTTTACGACTTTTTTGTGGTACTACTTTCATTGCATGTTCAGAATGGACTTGACACAATAAGACTTAAGGCGGATCACACACGGCACGCGGTTGGCGGTGAGGCGGATCTCAAGTTACATTGGGCTCTATGAAATCCGTTGATACCTAACACACGTACACCG
>LUGF01054540.1:52481-68574 GCA_001625245.1 Calycopis cecrops | reverse complement strand
TTTAGGTATCAACGGATTTCATAGAGCCCAATGTAACTTGAGATCCGCCTCACCGCCAACCGCGTGCCGTGTGTGATCCGCCTTACATACCACAAAAAGGTGCTTAGTAACAAAAAGGCTGCGTCTTATTCAGTGACATAACGAACGCCACAATTGATGAACTCAGACCACGGAAGCGCAGAACGTGACATTTCGATTCGATTCGTGATCGATCTATGTGATGACATAAAAAGTGCAGTACGCTCATGTAATACGAAAGTGAAGGTACGGAACTGGTTCCAGCGAGTTTCACGTTCACTTATCCCGTGTCACGTTGGACCGGTTCCAACGGTACTTGTGGCGGTCGACAGCTGATTACGGTAGAGTTCGCGGGCATATCTAATGCGTATAAAATCGCTGTTGTGTGGGTTACCTGTGTCCATTGGAAGGAGAGTATGCGTAACAATTGTGACGACATCCATTAGCCGGTATCTCTTTCTTCATATAGTATCCGACTGCTTATTTGTCCCAGTCGGATGAACGCCGTCGTCCACAAACATCCACATCGATGTGTTGCGGGATAAGCGTTGTAACTTCTTAGCGTTATCGTATAAGAGAAAGGCACCTCACCGGTCGTGCCGGTACAATTTGACAGCGTAAAACTGGCAGAAAAAGTGTGAGCTTTAGACCACACAACTGAAGTAAAACTTAACTATTGATTTCCATTATAACTGTAGTTACAATGAACCACATGACACAATGATAACGTGTCATATGATTTTTATTTTTTAAATACAAAAAATGTAACATAAATATATAAAATTCAAACTTCTTGAATTTTGAATTTGGATGACAACTGCCATTGTGTGATTTTTGTAACGCTCTCGCCCTTCTTCGCCTTCTTGAGATACAGCCTGGTGACAGACGGATGGACATACGGACGGACAGCCTGTAGGTGCTCGTTTTTTACTCGTTTACTCGTTTACAGAAACTCTGGATTCTGGAAGTTGGCGGTGTTAAACCCCCGTGCCTCGGAGAGCACGTTAAGCCGTCGGTCCTGCGCCTGATTTCTCTCCGGTCGTGTCGGACTGCCGTCCCATAGGAATATGAGAATGAGGGAACAGAGAGTGCACTTGTGTTCGAAATGTGTGCTCGAAATGTGCATGAAATCGGCCAGGACGACATTATCATTATTTTTTCGTTTTACCCTTTGGGTACGGAGCCCAAAATATCATGTAAAATGCTCAATACTACCAGAGCAGTTAAGAACCACAGATGTTTACAATGTCACGGTTCATAATTATCGTGTCAAAACAAACGACCTGTACAGTGGGAGACAGTTTCATTGTCAAACCAGGTCTCACAATTATTGTAATTTGTGTACGAAAATACAAAGTAACGGTATGTAGCCCTCGTTACTTTCACACTGCTGGGACGGCCTGTGATGAAAATTTAAGTAACGGATAGAATATTACTGAGATCATAATATAAGTAACGGTTAAAGTAAAAAATAAGAGTAGGTAATAGCGTGTCTGATGCAATTGCTAATGTAAGAAAATTTAGTAAGAGGTAGTGCCACACTGCACGCTTGCATGCAGACGAATTCGGCCGGCACGACCGGGGAGGTACCTCTCGCTTGCACGATACCGGCGTAAAATGACAGCTATGCTGTCGCGTTTTGTGCGGTGTGTAAGTGGTGGCTCATGGAGGGAGTAGGAGGCAGGAGGGCAATGCATCTGTTGAAACTCTATGCGGTCGTCTATGGGCGTCAGTATACATGATAATGGCTCCGACTGCTCGTTTGCTCCCTTATACTATAAAAAAAATATTGCTGGGACTGGTAGCTGGTTTCACCTGTGCAATTCGACTTCCTCGTGGTCTAGTGGTAAGCGTTCCACCACAGACGTGAGGTCCCGGGTCCGAATCCCGGGTCGGACCAAAAAAAGTGTTATTGGGATCTTTCAATTTTAAATCTTTCCGGAGTCAGGAAATTGGCAGTATTACACCCCCGTGCCTCGGCGAGCACGTTTAGCCGTCGGTCCTGAGTCTGACTTCTCTCCAGTCGTGTCAGATTGCCGTCCCAACGGTATAGGAGAATGAAGGAATCAATTCCCTCATTCTCCTGACTCCCATTCCTCCCCTCAATCTGACACGACGGGAAATGCCGGAAAAACCGACGCGTTTGCTCTCCGAGGCACAGGGATGTAACATCTGTGCAGACACTTGTACACTATAAAGGCCTGCGCACACGAGAGATTTTTGTCCGCGAACTTTTTTTCCATTTAAATAGATCGCATACTACTGTATCGAGTAACCCAAATGAGGGATTAAAAGTACGTAGTACTTTGCATACATTTTCGTCCCCTCGTCTGCGCAAGCCTTTATGCGTAGATGACTAGTACCTAAGGCTGAATTCACACCAAAAGCGCGGCTAAGCGCAGCGAAACGGAGCGCACTTTCAGTGTCATATAAATTTAAACTTTATTTTCATTACTGTAGTTACTTATTATCGAATTCTCGCGAGTTCCGCGCGGATTCCAGCGGATTCCAGCGACTCCGCGCGCAGTCGCGGGAACCCGCGTGACTCGTTCGAGTTTCTCATGCGATAATAAGTATTATAGTAATTATTATAAAGTTGATATTCATATGACACATAAACTGATCGCTTCGCCGCGCTTTTGGTGTGAAGGAAAAGAGATGGTCCGCCGCAGCAGAAATTCGGCTAAGGCATTACTATTACTATACTCTATCGTGGTCGGTTAAAAAGTATTCTATGACCATATCTGTAGTTTCATCTATCTAATACCCAAAATTTATGATAATTTATGCAGCAGTTGAGATGCGAAAGCGTAACAAACAGACAAACTCGCTTTCGCGTATTAGCACATATTACTAGATAATATTAGTTAGGCTATTATCCACGGCTTCGCTCAAGTCCTCAGTTTCTTTTAATATAAGGTATCCTATGTCCATTGTGATACCTTCAAGAATGTGTGCAAACATGATGAGTGTACAAAGTTTCATGGTTGAGTAGTTTTAGCATGAAAGTGTAACAGACAAACTTAAATTCACATTTATAGTTTTAGTAGGGATAGGATTATGTAGCTAAATTTCCAGTTGTATAATTCGTAGTAAATTAATAAGCCAAGTTCTAGATCAGTGTGAGAGTCTGACCCCAGAAGAGGTTATGCGCGTCGTCAGGGTCTGATCTAGGTTATCCTAAGAGCAAGCTTTCTGGAGCACTCAGGTTCCTTACATGGGATCAAGCAGTGGTTCCTAACAGATCCAGGGCACATCAACATAGGAGGCCAACGGTCCCCGTGTGAATCGTTCAATCACTAGATCTCGAGATACGGATTTCCTTCCGATACGAGAAAATAGCTGATCTTATAAGGAAACTTACCAGAGGCCATTGACCTGTCTACGCCTGCTTTGAAGTGACTTGAAATGTAATGGTCGCACACTTATCAACTCGGAAAGGGATTGTAACCGTATCACCTCGAGCCGGTCAGTATTGTTTGTATGAAAGTTCATACTGCAACGCACACTAACGAGAAACGTAACGTAATCTTATCGTCTTCGCTTTTCTAGGCGAGGCGTTTACGATCCCTTTGCGAGTTGATAACTGTGCGGCGATCATAAACTAGAAAGTTCTCCTGCAAGATTAAGAAATAATCATAGAGTAAAAATCGTAGACAGAGAAAAGAAAAGAAATATTGTCATCTTTTTTATACGTGATAGGTACGTCTTTAATAACTCTTTTACTACAAATGCTGAGGTAGCAGTGCCTTGCCTTGCCTATCAAAGACGTATTTCATTCATTTGAAAACTGACACGTATAAAAGAAGATGCTTGCCAGCTTAAACCATCAAAGTACAGTCATGATTACGTGTAGCAACATGCATGTTTAAAAAGTGAAACTAATAAAAGAGTGAGAGTGATCTTTAATATTCCGCTACATATAATATATTCAGTGCGGTGAGTCAGACACATGGACTAAAACTGGTCTGGTATTCATATTTAGACCTCATTTGACATATGTCAAGGCCGGCGAGATAGCTTTTACCATAGACAGAGAATACAATTGGATTCTCTGTCTACGGTTTTTACGGTAATAAATTTGACATAGCTAAGTATTTCCGTAGGTATGACACGTATGACTGCTTGTAAGTGACTTTGTATAACGGTTACTGGGATTTTGACAAGCAACGTCTCAAACCAAATGTATTAGGTATTCTCTCAAGTGTTTTATATAAAATCCAAAGCATAACTTGCGATACTTAAAACATAAGAAAATAGCCAATTTTCGTAATAAAAAAGTAGGTAACGTATAGGTAGCGTTTACATTTCAATAATTCATATTTTGAAACTTTAAAATTACCTATAAATGAACTTAATATTCGAATTGTGTTTGTCAGATTCAACATACGTATTTAATTACTCTTTAAGAACTACGATCTTTAAAAACTAAAGTAATATGATATTACATCTTATATCATACTTTTTCTACCACGAGCTATCAATTTTATGGAGCAAATTTCTAATTTTAGTAAAATATGGGCATAACACTCCCAATTTGGTGATCATCGGACTTCTTTGTTGTTAATACAATATCATAACACTCCCAATTTGGTGATCATCGGACTTCTTTGTTGTTAATACAATAAAACTTTGTATAAAAAGTAAGAGTACTACTGTTAGCCCCGGACTCCGCTCTGGGTGAGAGGTTAGTCTAGGTATTTAACCTTTGCGGCTACCGAGTGAACGTCCTAGAATACTAAGTCAGTCATGAACCGCCACCCAGCGTCTCTCGCATTCCTGAATAATTTTAAGAGCATTGGATTTTCAATTGAAACAATTACGGCGTTTACAATTAATGCTATTGCTGTGTTGTGGCAAATTCTGACCGGTTTTATAGAGTAGCTCAATCACAACCGCTCTCGCTTCACAACTATAATCGTTATTAAAGAGTAAACCCCATACACTCCACGTTTAATAAAAATTAATACCACATTTGCTTAAGTTGGTTCAGTGTTTTTATAGAAAGATATTTTTTTTATTCTTGAGTAGCTGCGCCCGCGGTTTCACTCGCGTAAATTTCGATCCCGTGGACAGAAAATCATCCCATAGCATCTCCTATAGGAACATTTTTTCGGGATACAAACTATCCTTTGTGTTAATCCAGGTTACCCTCTATGTGTGTGCCAAAATTCATTAAAAATCGGTTCAGCAGTTTTTGCGTGAAGGAGTAACAAACAAACCAACAAACACAAACTTTCGCATTTGTAATATTAGTAGGATTAGACCAAATAATTTTAAGCAAGTTACATATTAGCGTAGACAGTAATTATAAATATACATAGGCTGTGTTTACCTTGGTAATGCCGTAGATTGGTAGAAATGCACTAACCGCATAACTAGACCGAATATAGAAACCGCATGTCCAAGACATTGAACATGCGGTGAAAAAAGTAAATGTAGCATTGTAAGGTCAAGGCATGCATTGCACTGCGACCTCGCCACAGGTGGGCCAGTAAAACAAATACAACAATTGTTTATGAGAAATAATAAACGGTGCAATTAAAGTCATTCATTTGCATCAAGCCGATGTAAGATATTTTATTTCATCATTAGTACCTAGCTAAGTAGAAGTTGCCCACTTTTGGACCTAGGGGCCAGAAAACGCCATAGTCACAAGCTGCTTGCAAATATTGCTTAAAAAACCTCTGGCAAAACTCCAGTATATTTGTCAGAGGTAGTGCCGTAAGTTGCCTAGAGAGCAAACGAGCAGTCGGAACCCTTAGTGCCTACCGACAACTGCCCTAATTCCTTCCTCATAATGGGCCACTGGAATCTTACAAACCGTACAAAACCCAAAAGCATGGCGGTACAATTTAAGCAAGACTTGACCAGCGCTTCGGCCCCGTTCTCCTGCAATACACTGACGCTACCTTTTAGAAATGTCTGAAATGTCTGTCTGTCTTAAGTCTAGCTCGAAGCGGGCCTGGATCCAGCTAATTAGACCACCCATAGTTCACGAGCGCTGTTTGAATGCGGTTCGCATCGTGTCGAAAGCGTCTCACGAAAACTGCGAAACAGATGCTTATCGCGCTAATAGTTCATTCTGAACGCATTACAATTTTATCCAGCGAATAGAACGAGGCCGAAATTTTGTGCATAGCAGCAGGTTGTAATGTATTCAGAATAAAAATACATTTTATGTACAGTCACGAGAAATAACATACACTTTAGTACTCTGTCACAATCTTTCTTAGACAAGGCAAAGCAATAATGTGAATTTTTCAATAATACAAATTATGACAAAGTACTAAAGTGCATAATTAACAATTATATATTAGTAGCTGTTACGCGTGGCTTCGCTCGCGTGGTGGAAAAGAAAAATTGTGCACATTTCGAGCCGATGGCACTCATAAGTAATTTAATTATCTCCATACCAAATCCATACCAAAAATCGATTAACATGATTCGATTTGATGTGAAAGAAGGACAAACAAACAAACACACTTTCACATATTAAGTATGGATTGCTCGTGACTGTACGCCTGTAATTTTACAAGCCGCCCTAGTGCGCGGCCCGTGCGGGACTTACAAATGTCACCATAGTACATAAAAAAATCATTGCTAGTGTTTTTAAAACAACCCTGTATATTATGATTTTGAACAAATACATTTTCATTTCATTCCACATCGTAAAATGCTTCCTACAGCTCACTCTACTTTTATATTAAACTAGCTGTGCTCCGCGGTTTCACCCGCGTTTATTTTCTAAGAAATCCATTTAAACTTCAACACCCTATTTCACCCTCTTAAGGGTTGAATTTCTGAAAATCCTTGCCTACGTCATAACATCTACCTGCATGCCAAATTACTGCCCCATCCGTACAGTTATTTGGGCTGGGCGTTGATAGACGACTATGTCACTTGAGTTTTATATATATAGATGCCACTCTTAATACTGAATGTAATAACATAATATATATAAGACAATTCATCCAATAGAGTTCAGGGCCCAGCAATTTGGACAATGAACGGATTCTGTTAGGTCACATCCAATTCCCCGACCCACTTGGTTCACCTTGAACTGGAGCGAATGTCGCTTGACCATTTGACGCGGCAAGACCGCGACGGGTGCCTACACACTACGGGCGAGGTGACTCTTTATAGTATTTTTTTATGGTATAGGAGGGCAAACGAGCAGCCGGAGACATTTTCACGACTACCGACGCCCACAAACATCCGCATAGAGGCTATGCAGATGCGCTGCCCTCCTTTCTCCTCTCACCTCCATGGGCCACCGGCTACTTACACACGGCACGAAACGCGACAGCACAGCTGTCACTTTACGCCGGTCTCGTGTAAGCGAGAGGTACCTCCCCGGTCGTGCCGTACGAATTCGACTGCATGCAAGCATGCAGTGTGGCACTACCTCTTACAAAATTTTAAAGGGGCCCAACGAGCAGTTGAAGTGTTTTGGAGATTGCTGGGGCTAATAAATATCGGCATACAGATTATACAGATGCCTCCTCAGAGCTAGCAACGTCTACGGATTACGTAATTAGATTACATAATTGTTACACACCTTACCCTCCTTCCATCCTCTGCCCAATGGGCCACCGGAAACTCCATCAACGGCACAAAAGCTCTGCGTTTCGTGCGGTTGATGTGATGTAACGAGCATAGCCCTATGTCTTACGAATTGAGGATTCACTCTTCAGAGACGATAGCAAATATTGTATGTACGAAAGAATATTACTGAATTCAATGAGAAGAGTGCTAATCATGATAGAAATACTAGGAACAGGCACAAACTAGATGTACCATTTCATAGACTGAGCAGAGTAAAGAATTCCTTTAGGGGTCAATGTATACGCCTCTACAATAAAATCCCAGAAAGCGTTCAAAAACTCTCAATCAACAAATTTAAAAAAGTAGTTAAGGAACGCTTGTGCGGTAAGGGATATTACAAAGTAATAGATTTTATGACAGATACCACACCTTGGAAATAGTATCCTCCTCCCAAGCTACTTCTATACAAAAATAAATGTAAATTATATTATTTTAATGTATATACCTATATATAAATGAAGAATGTATAATGAAGAAAAGAATGAGGCCCGCTGAGTTTGTTTCGCCGATTCTTCTCAGGACAGGGCTAGGGTTGAACCGGTGGTAGATGGAAATTTTTGACGTTCAAAAAGCAATTTTTCAAATTCTATTTTGAATAAAAATATTTTGATTTTGATTTTGATTGGGATCAATCTCGTACCGTGATGCAAGTATCGTCCTAACTTTTTTTTCTTTTTTATATGGTACTTATAGGGGCGCAAACGAGCAGTCGGTGCCATTTTCATGACTACCGACGCCGATAGACTTAGGCTATATAGATGCGCTGCCCTCCTTTTTCCTCCCACCACCTTGGGCTACCGGCTACTTACACACCGCACGAAACGCGACAGCAGAGTCACTTTATGCCGGTTTCATGTTAGCGAGAGGTACCTCCCCGGTCATGCTGTCACTTTTTTTTTATGGTATAGGGGGGCAAACGAGCAATCGGATATATTTTCATGACAACAGATGCCCATAGACATCCGCATAGAGGTTATACAGATGCGTTGCACCTCCCCCCCTCCATGGGCACCGGCTACTTGCACACTGCACGAAACGCGACAGCACAGCTGTCACTTTCCGCCGGTTTCCGGTTTCTTGTAAGCGAGAGGTACCTCCCTGGTCGTGCCGGCCCAATCCGGCTGCATGCATGCATGCATGCAGCGGAACTCTACCTCTTACAAAATACCTTTGGATGTGTTTAAGACTCTTCTTATGTTTTTGTTTTTCATTAAGCATGTTTTTGGGCGACAAAAAGTGAGACATAATAATTGTCTCACTTTTTGTCGCCCAATCGACAATTATTGTCGATGTCAATGTTTTTGTTCATGAACGATCTACGTAAGAAAATTGACACTTTGTGGGCACAAAAAAGTACCAGGTAAAGTACCTTTTGGTTCATTTTATCATTATCAGCAGTCATTTTTTTTTTCATTTCGGAGGGACCTCTTACAAGTCGGTAGCGTGGTGAAATACTACCAGTTGACTGTTTATCGGATGAAGACTTTTCTGTCTGGTTTGGGGATTGCGATAGGGGGACAGACCCCCCTCTTTTCCTGCAGATGCGAAGAAGATGCACCAGATAGTTTGGGTAACGTAACCTATTTACGTTATTTTTAGGACCAAGGGAGGGGGCGGCCCCTCCCTCCCCACCATTACCGGAAGGGGTGGCTCGTGCGCGGTGTCGAAATTGGTCGGACCGGCTTTATAACAAATTAACTCATAGCATATTGGGCTCTCAGGAGGAGGCCGGCCTCCTCCCCCCCTCGGGAGAGGGGGGATTGACTCGCGCGGGAGTCGGCAAAATCAGTCGTAATCTGGATAGTTTTTATTATTAGAGTTATCTAAAATCACGTAGATTATGACTCTGTAAACTATACTCTCGTCTTACGGATTTGAACCCGGGTTCAGTTCCGCAGCGGTGTGTGAGTAATCAGCAGTCGTACCACTGCTGGATATATTAGCCCATTAGGATAGCCCTCTTAATCTTGGTCTCATGGGACCCTCTGAATTTTGTATAGGTATATGATACCAATACGCCATGTAGCTCTTAACATACAACGCTTTACGACTTTTTGCCGATTGATAATTTTAATTTTTACAAGACTTTTTGTATGTTTTGAAAATGTAAGCAGAGTTTTAGTTTAAGGGCAGTTCCAGTGATGTCTTGTTTTTGCCCTTTGGCTACGGAACCCTAAACTGAGAACATGAGCTCATTTATCCTCTGCTACGGCAAAAATAAAAACATTTAGCGAGCCAAAGCGTTTGTTTTGATACAATTTATCAATGCACAAATCCGGTTCTGGTACTCACGCTACGTGTGGAGATCGTATCGCCGAGGTTGTCCACCGACATCACGGTCAAGGTCATTTTATATGGTGCAGGGAGCAAACGAGCAGTCGGTTACTTTTGACGACTACGTTCAGAGACAATTAGCTGTGCGTGTAATTTCTAAGAAATCCATATAAACTTCAACACCCACTTTCACCCTCTTAGGAGTTGAATTTCTAAAAATGTTCTCAGCGGATGCCTACGTCATAACATCTACCTGCATGCCAAATTCAGCCCGATCCGTCCACTGGTTTGGGTTGGCCGTAGATAGATCTCTATGTCACCTTTGAGTTATACCTTCAGATGCGTTGCACTGCCACCTCTTACCCAGTTATTTGACGGTATGGTGAGATATGTATCTCTCGCCATCTTGTGAGTAAGGGGTAGTACCACGCTGCATGCATACATGTAGCCGAATTGGCCCAGCACAACCTGGGTGGTACCACTCGCTTTCACCGGCGTAAAGTGCAGCTGTGCTGACGCATTTCGTGCGGTGAGTAAGTAGCCGGTGGCCCATGGAGGAGAGAAGAGGAAGTAAGGCATCTGCATCAATTCGGTTGCATAACAGCATGACAATGTCTCTTACATTCAATTTGTCCGCAGGGAATGTTGAAGTAGTCTAAAAATAATTGTTACTTATTAAGAGGTAGTGTTATAGCAGCTACATAGGTCGGCACGACCGGGGAGGTACCTCTCGCACTCGTGACACCGGCGTGAAGTGACAGCTGTGCTTTTGCAATTTCACTGTGTGACTTTTCAATGGTGCATAGGATAGATTGAAGGATCGCAAAACACATATAACAAAACAGTAAAATTCGTGTGTCTATACATCGAATACATTTACGGAAAACTAATTGGAGGCGATGTTAAAATAGTATTAGAACACTTTTCAATATTTTCTAATTTTTTTGTCTTGGTCCGGGCTAACCTCCGAAACTACTGGACGGATTCGAATGAAACTTTTTGTTTTGTATAGATACTAAGCCTGGTCAACTTCAAAAACACTTTTCACTGCGGTGAAATCGCTCATTCCTACGGGAAATTTAGTAATTATACTTTTCACTTTGATTGTAATATTAATACGCTACGCGAACGACGTCGCAGGCACCACCTAGTTCATTATATGCTGATATCTTTAGTACTCAGTCATAAAAGATCCCCACTGCTTGTTTCTTTAATAATGTTTATTCCTTATAGTTCGTATTGAACCTTGATGGATTCTTCTAATATTTATGTATTTTTTATTTCTTGTATAGCTTTATAACTATTGCTGGTTATTCTGTCTGAAGTCTAGGATTAGCTATTAATTCTACACGAAAATGAATAAGAAGCTTTCGATTAGAATGTTTTTTGAGATCGTCAGCGCTGCATTGTGACTAAAGATGGGCGGAACGATCATGAAAATACCCACTTATGTCCATTAATAAAAGTATAATCCTTCCAGCCAAATCTCTGACCATCTCTATAGCTTCAGTCTCCTATTCCTATGGGACTCAGTCTCACACAACCGGAAAAAAATCAGGCCCATGGCCGTGACTCTCTAAGGCACGATGTAAAAATTATCACCGGCAACAAAATCGGAATAACACATTCGGTTTTCAGGACTCGAACAAGGGTCTTCGTGATTGATTGCTCGCCACTACACAACTAGGCCCATCACAGTACAGGTCATAATATGTTACTTTGTCACGGTTGGTGCGGCTGTGAGGGTTGCGAACTTAAATGATCATCATCACCATCATCAGCACGAAGCCACTTGCATCCAGCAGCAAATGATCATCCGAGTCTTTTACTTCTTAAAATTATACTTTCCGTTAATGGTCGCATTACACTTATCAACTCGGAAAGAGATCGTAACCGTATCACCTCGAGCCGGTACTCATACTGCAACGCACACTAATGGGAAACGTAACGTTATCGTATCGTGTTCGCTTTTTTAGGCGAGGCGTTTACGATCCCTTTCCGAGTTGATAAGTGTGCGGCGACCATAATTCGTCAGTAAAGTGTTGGCGTCGTCGTCAATAATAGTATAGAAAGGAGTAAACGAGCAGTTGGAGGTTTGTTGACTGCCGATACATAGATCCGGATTGAGACAATGACGATTTTTCGTAAATGGTCACTGTAAGAGGTAGTGCCATACTGCATGCTTGCATGCAGTCGAATTGGGCCGGCACGACCGGGGAGGTACCTCTCGCTTACACGAGACTGGCGTAAAGTGACAGCTGTGCTGTCGCGTTTCGTGCGGTGTGTAATTAGCCGGTGGCCCATGGAGGTGGGAGGAGAAAGGAGGGCAGCGCATCTGTATAGCCTCTATGCGGATGTTTGTGGGCGTCGGTAGTCACGAAAATGGCTCCGGCTGCTCGTTTGCCCCCCTATATCATAAAAAAAAAAAAGCTGGAAACTCACAAACTGCACGAAAAGCGATATAATAGCTGACGTCACAAGACGGTATCATTGAGCTTGAGGTACCTCCGAGGTCGTCACAGTATGGTGGCAGTGCTGCAGCTGCACAAGCACTAAAGGCACACATAGAGTTGCCACCTTTTTCTCTGGCAAGTAAAGTTCATAGGCATATGGTAGGAAAAAAAGGACACGATTTTCTAATAAGAGAGATAATATAATCATTTTGTTTTATCCTTACCAAGAACATAATTTTAGTTAGAAAATGAATATTGTAGGTAGACCCTACTTACCACAAGTACACACTACTAGACCACAAGTGATATCACGCTGATCATCAGTGCTAGAGCCTATTTAATTTTACTATGTAAAACACAGGTTTTCTCGTGACCGTAAGCATACGGTCTACACTTTTAGAATCTCTTAAATTTTTGATTGTGCATCAACTACGCGTACTTTATTGTTCTCATAAAGTATAGTATAGTAGTAATTTATTATAAAGTGCGGGTGGCAACCCTAGTCACGCACTAAGCAGATAGGATGAAATTATATCTGCATAGCGTGTCTTCTTGAGTTTAGTATAGAGCGATATTGGCAGAAATGCGCTCAGATACAGATATCTTATCGCCACATATAACCACAATGAGTGCCATCTTTACATTTGAAGTTCACTAACCCCACCTGGGTCAGCTCGTGGTGAACTATGGCCTAAGGCACAAGATTCTGAGATGAATCGTGGCCTTTAAGCGTCTCTATCAAAAGTCTGTTTTTGAAGATTAATATTCTGTAGGAATGTGTACTTAAATATTTAGTAAATAAATAAAATAATAACATTTTTTTTGTAAATACGTATAGAACAACACAGTTGAACTTTCAGGAGTCCTTTGTCAATTGGTAGGGCCATCGTCGTAAATGAAAATAGAACTACGGATAGCTTATTAAATTAGTTTCGGTCATTTTTAGCGCCTGAACTTTAGTTTCTATATAATACATGTCTTACGTACAATTTCGTGTACCTACATACCATACACGAACTTATTTCAGTACAAGGGAACGTCTATATGTAGGTCTTATAATAATACGAAAATGATGTAGATAAACTTAAGTATCAATAACTTAATTAAATCCTTTATTCTATTTAAAATTGCGTTTTGTTTACAAATTTCAGACCTAAATAAGTTAAAAATATGTTATTTTTAACAAACCTACTAAATATTTACTAATATGATATTAAAAAAACAAACTTACATCATCACCGAACAGCTGTTCACTGCTAACATCGATGATGGTCGCAATGATCACCAACAGAGGCACTTGCATCCAATACATCATCACTAAATATCATAATAACTTAATAAAATACACATAATTAACTAAAACTTATTCATAAAATAGGAAAAAAACATTTTCGTTTACCGCGCAAATTGGATTATTATTTTTTTTAATTTTTAATTTATAGGCTATGGTTTTGTCTGTACAGCCAAGTTAGGACATTGTCATGTTTACGCTAGCGACGGCGGCAGTTCGCGCTCTTTCGCCGTTGGCAACTGCGCGAGGTGCAACAGTTTTAGAACGTGGTTAGAACGGGTAGGGTTGGCTTGGGATTTCGCACATAGATATATTGTAGAAAATAGATTAATCGGTTAAAGTTAGAGTAATAAAACGCATTTGATCTGTTTTAGAGATATATTATGAAATTATATTTTGATGTTGTAACAAATTAAAATAAGTCCAAGGATATAACGCAATATATTATTATGTATATTTTTTATTTTTATAGATGATTTCTGGCAATACATATTTCGATTACCATCCACCCATAGATACCAAGGAGTTGATCGAGATGGGTTTTATCTAGATTTACATAAGATCTAGCTACACGACACCGGCGTAAGGTGACAGCTGTGCTTAAGTAGCCGGTGGCCAGACGGAGGAGGGCGGAGGGCAACGCATCTCTATGCGGATGTGTATGGGCGTTGGTAGTCATGAAAATGACGTACTGTCAGTCGACAAGTGTTCGTTTGCCCCCTTATAACATAAAAAAAATATCCTGATAGACAGGATATTATTTTCCTGTTATCTCAATTGATTTTATATCATTCATCCTATTATATCAATTATGTACCTTTCGGATACATTCTATTTTTATGTTATATCTATGCGTTTTTATTATTGCCATGCGAAATGGGTTTATGAAACTAGTTATTGGGCTTTATATTAAGTACATTTATTTAGGTTCGTTAAGTATTTAATTACTGTCAATAGATAATAATTAATTAAGCAGCTTTTTTGCATTAATTGAACTTTATGGCTCATTAGAATATGGGACCGGCAGTTTTTCCTTACAGGAAGGACTCAAACGAGTAATCGAACCATTTAATAATTAATTACCGCGACCCATTCACTTCCGCGAATACATATTCGTTGTCCTCCTTTAGCCCATGTTTCCAATGGGCCACCGGCTATTCATAAGCCACACGAAACGCGACAGAATCGCTTTAAAGGCAGCGAGTGAGCTAGAGGTATATTCCCGGTTGTGTCTGCCCGATTCGGCGGCCATGAAACATGGCATTACCCATTAGGTAGGTACCTGCTACTAAATCGTTTTCTTTTGTCACCTTTTGATAAAAATACATGTCATGACTAAAATATTAAAGTATATCAAAATCAAAATCAAAATATTTTTATTCAAAATAGAATTTTAAAAAATTGCTTTTTGAACGTCAAAAATTTCCATCTACCACTATATATAAATATATATTATTTCTACTGTAATAAAATTAAATTAAATGGCCCATGGGGCCTTTTATGAGGGGGAGGAGAGGAAGATGGACAACATGCATAAGCTCTATGTGGATGTCTTTTGACGTGGGTAGTCATGAAAATGGCTCTGACTACTTGTTTGTCCACTTATGGGTACTACAAAAATTACGTTAATAGTGGAAATAGGAAATTTAAAGAATATTGTTTATATAGTTATATTTATCTTAACCGGCGTTGATTTTTTCTTTCTTTAAAAAAAGTCTTTAGAAATAATTTTCCTTTCGTTATTTCGACAATACAATTGAAGAGCCTTATCAATCTCCGTCTAGACTTTGAGAGCGTGTACGAATTCTGCATTCAGAAGATAAGGACGAGGAAACAATCAAACTTTCTCTTAATCATCATTTAAGTGCTGTTAGTGGTGAATGTGGGAGAGTGAAGATAAATAAAAAGGCCAAGTGCGAGACGTACTCGCAAACCGGAGTGCACCTGGTAGATACGAACATCATCTCTATCCTATTAATATTATAAATGCGAAAGATTGTATGTTTGTTTGTTTGTAACTCCTTCACGCAAAAACTACTGAGCCGAATTTGATGAAATTTGGCACACACATTTTATAGAGTAACATAGATTAACACAGGATAGTTTTTATCCCGAAAAAATGTTCCTATGGGATTCCATGGGATGATTTTACACGGAATCGAAAACTACGCGGGTGAAACTGCGGGTTGCAGTAGAGTATCTATATATATATGGGCATATACCCCCATTTTATCGTTGCTGTTGCAGTTGGTTGTCGACCGCGGTACAGTTCGCTCGCTACTCACGTCGCTCGCTAATTTTCCAGTGGTTCTCAAATATTTTTAACAATTAGTCAATTCTCAAAAAACACATAATGAAATGCGAGATCTGTCAATCAAATTTTACTGATGGAGTATTCTGCAATGGTTGCAAAAGGAACATGGACTTCGCTTGCGCTGCCATATCTGAG
>LUGF01054540.1:3246-39457 GCA_001625245.1 Calycopis cecrops | reverse complement strand
AAAACATTTTTTTTGGGATTTAAATTTAAAATATTTTGTACTTGGCTATCGCATTAGGCATAACCTGTAATGATAGTTTTTAAGTTGTGTAAAATAAATAAATAAATAAATAAATAAATACTTTTTGCACGTCGACAATTACATTTACCACGTGGGGTATAAGGAAGCAAACGATTACTTGGTACCTACCCTTTGATGATTTATTTATAGTCATTTAATTTTATTCTATTTCTCCACAAAGGTATATCATGCTGAGAGATTCACATGATATACAAAGATACATGTTTAATATTTTGAGACACTGTGACTTTTGTAAGAGACTCGGCGTCTGTACTAGGAAAATCCTGTGTTACAAAGTGAACATGGTGCACAATTATTCGGCTGAAATGTTGGCCTCTTTTACTCCTCTCCTTTAGAAGCTCACAAATCGTACGAAACGTGACAAGCTGTTACTTCAAAGCGAAAATGTTGAACATCAAAGTGGTTGTTCTTTATAAAATGTTACGTATATTCTAAATCCTTTTCTTACCTATGACACGACTGTATTATTTTTCTTTGGTTTCCTTTTTGTTCTTGAACATTATTGTAATTGGTATTATATGTTAAAATCTGAGGCCCGAAAGTGGGAAAGGTTAGCCGAAGATCGAGGCCAGTGGCGTGCTATGGGAGAGGCTTATTTCCAACAGTGGACTGCAGTAGGCTGTTGATGATGATGATGATGTTAAAATCTATCCAGCTTTTCAGAATCTAAATTAGAACATGAAAATCTACGTACCTACATACGTACGTGTTCGAGAAACATTATCTTTCTGACGCAGTGGGTAAAGATGGCTGCGATCCGATACAGCCGGTGATGAGAATTTGGGTCCCATATTTTTTTATCATTATTTTTAGACTTCTTATCGAAATTGATACTTAATGTCGCGTTTATTATTTATTCAAGATAAACTTTGTCTTATACACAAGCTATTTTGGACAAAAAGACTAGTTATCTCGATGATATGACCTAAATTGAACGTCACTGACGCAGGCGCAGTAGCCAAAATTTAAATGATCAGGAAATGGCGAGCAGCTTTTATGAGAAACTAGCTGCGCCCCGCGGTTTCACCCGCGTAAATTTCTATCCTGTGGAAAAGAGAAAATCATCCCATGGCATCCTATAGGAACATTTCCTCGGGATAAAAAACTATCCTGTGTTAATCCAAGTTACTCTCTATATGAGTACCTAATTTCATGAAAATCGGTTAAGCAGGTTTTTGCGTGAAGAAGTAACAAACAAACATACAATCATACAAACTTTTGCATTTATAATATTAGTAGAATAAAACGATTGTTTATATGCCCTAAGCATTCGTTATGATCCATCTATTAGTATTCTGGTTGTGGTCTAAAAAAGCTATTGAGCTGTGTCTGCTATCTTTAAAGTCTGATATCTTGTCATCATCATCAGCTAGAAGACGTCAACGGCTGGATTAGCCTCTCTCGAGGAGCGCTAAGGTCGCGGTCATGCAATCACCCAGCAGCTCCTGGAGACCTTAAAAAATCATCTATCCATTGGGTGACCTTACAACACTTCATCTTCCAGTTCGGGGCCCCAACTACATCTTTTCTTCCCCAGCAATTATCGCTTCTGCGAGAAATGTGCCCGTTATCACTTTAGCTTTTTGGCTTTCTGAGCTATTGCAATTACCGGAGTTCCAATGCGGCACTCCAAATTTCGATTTTGCATCAACATTGCGTAATTTACCTAGACGAATTCTTGAAAACAAAACAGTAAAGAACTTTACCTGTCGACCTTCTAACTTTCTCCCCCCGTTGATTAATATAATACAGATCCAACCCAGACAAGAGGATGGAGTAGTGCACATCCTCCAGCTTCCTCCTGCTCTGCCAGTCACAGTAGCTCGCCAGATATTTCGAGGCATCTTCGTTCGCTCTCACAATTCTGTTTGGCCTTAAAAACTGCACTCCCAAAAGCTTGAATTTGATGGTCTGATTCAGACTTGGATGCGACAGCAGCGTTCTAGCATTATCTAGAACATCTCGGACGGCATTCTTCAGTTTCCTTCGATATTTCGTTTGGTACTGTGTCGCCATCTTCGCCGAAGCGTCCTTGTCTATGTGTATCAGTATTTTCATGGTGAAGTCTCTCTGTTTCGTCTTGTACAATATGCTCTGTGTTTTATGTGACCTGGTGGCTATCTGGAAACAGAGACAGGATAGTATAAAATGAGGATTAATGCAGCCGAAATTATTTATACATGCCGACGGTCGGCAGAGAAGGTTAGTTTAGTTAGGTAGTTAGCTGGTCACAATAGCTCAGAACTATGCAATGTAGTTCAGAAACAACGCGGAGTCATCTCTATTGTTTCAGTACTACATTATTTAAGCCTCAAGAATTTAATTTATGAATACAATTTTTTTCTGTGTCATGTTTGATACAATTTATTTAAAAAAATATATGGGTAATAGCAACCCTATTGTAGATATGTTTATGTCCCGTAGTGGACGTCTTCTGTCTCCAGCTTCTAAATTTGGAGATGATGAACCCTGTCAAATTTGGCTCACTCTGTGTAGGGGAGCACATTTGCCCCTATTTGTATGCATGTGGTTTTTTTTCTTTTTTATGGTAGTCGTCCGACGTCCATAGACATCCGCATAGAGGCTATACAGGTGCGCGGCCTGACTTGCACACCACACGAAACGCGACAGCACAGCTGTTACTTTACGCCGGTCGCGTGTAAGCGAGAGATACCTCCCCGGTCGGCCTAATTCGACTGCAAGCAAGGATGCAGCGTGGCACTACCTCTTTGTAGTCGTATTTGCTATGTAAGATTGGACGGGCATTAGGGTAATAGTGCCTCATGATGTCCATAAGTATTGACTTTATACCATTACTAGCTGTGTCCCCCGGTTTCACCCGCGCTTAACTTCCAAGAAATCAATATAAATTTTAACACCATATTTCACCCCCTTAGGGGTTGAATTTCTAAAAATCCTTTCTTAGCGAATGCCTACGTCGTAACATCTACCTGGATGCCAAATTTCATCTTGATCCGTCCAGTGGTTTGGGCTGTGCGTTGATAGATGGCTATGTCACGTTTGAGTTTTATATATATAGAAGTACCTATCATGTTTGTCTTCGAAAAAAATCTATTTAATACGTGAAGCAAAAACTTCGGGAACATTTTTATGAAAATTGCGCGGACGGTGGAGCATAAAATTTGTAAAATTAATAGTTTATGTGTAAGAGAAGTGCAGAACGCTAATATTTTTTAATAATCTATACTAATTTTATAAAGAGGAAAGATTTTTGTGTGTGTGTGTCTGCGTGTGCGTTGTGCCTGCGTGCGTGCGTGCGTGCGTGCGTACGTGTGTGTGTGTGTGTGTGTGTGTGTGTTTGTGTGTAACGACCTATTCGTTTATGTTATTCTCCTAAAGTACTAGACCTCGGTCTAGTTTCTAGGTCTAGTTCTAGGTCTTCAAAAATTCTTTCACCATTTGAATGCTACATTATGACAGATCAACATAGGCTATATTTCGCCATGGGAATATGCTTAATTCCCACGGGAAAACGGGTAAACTTCTCAACGACTGAACCGATTGAGTTAAAATTTTATATGGGTATTTCGATGTTTTTCAGGATGCTTAAAACATACAATTGAATTCGTTAGCTGGCGCTGCTGTCGGTATTTCAACTACTAAACGTGTTAATCATCAAATTATTGCATTGATTGATGTCATTGTGTGCGAAAGATATAGAGAATAGAGATCACAGACTTCGCTTAGATCACTATGAGGTAGATCGGCCGGTAAATTGATGATCCTTACCAAGAACTTGTGCGTAACCGACACGTGTGCAAAGATATTCAATTCGAATATACAATAGGAGCTGTGTAATAGAAGCCATTAAAATATCAGCTTGGTTTGTAAGAGGTAGTGCCACGCTGCATGTACCTATATAGCCGAAATGAGGAAGTACCTCTCGCTCACTCGATACCGGCGTCAAGTGACAGCTACGCTGACGCGTTTCGTGCGTATGTAGCAGGTGGCACATGGAGATGGAGTAGGAAGTTGGGCAACGCATCTGTATAATCTCTATGCGGATGTCTATGGGCGTTGGTAGCCATGAAAATAACTCCAACTGCTCGTTTGCCCCCTTGTACTAAAAAAAAATAACTCGGTTAGGTAAATATTGGCAATTCATAGTATCCAAATGGCTTCGATTGTTCCTTTGTCCCCCTAAGCAACAAGATAAAATGTTCTTACGCAAAAAACATACCTACTCAATTAACGATTACTATGTTTACAGACTTTTGACTGCAAATTTTATCGCGCGTTTTTTTAACGTCAGCTGTATGTTCTATAAACATTAGGCAGCACTTTAGCCGACGTCCTAGTGCTAATTTTAAGCATTAAACATTGACAATTGCAAAAAAATATTGACATATTCATTGCGTAATAAACTGTATGTACTAACAAACGTCAAACGAAATTAGATGAGCAAAGCATTGAGTTATATGTACTAGTAATAATAACTCAATGGAGCAAAGTTAACATTTCAGCTAGTTGGCGGTCAAAGCTTGTTCCTTGGGGTCAGTAGCAAGTTTAGCCATTTCCTCTAGCGAAGTTGAACGTTTTTCCCTCAAAGAAATGATAATGGGATCAGACAATTCTTTGACCACTAGTGAAATGTTATTTAACTAACATAGCTTGTACAGAACAGGACAAAATGCAGAGGAAAACCACCGGATAAAAAATAATGACGAATTCGCTTTACTGAAAACACCATAACGGAAAACGAAAGGGAAATAATGGGGAATCCATTTACGCATTGGTCAGTACGTGCGTTAGCAATGATAATATATTATTAGAGTTTTTTTTTTTAAGTATAAGTGGACAAACGAACACTCCAAGCCTTTTTCATGACTAATGACGCCAATAGACATCTGCATAGAGGTTATACAGATGCGTTGCCTTCCGTCTTCCTCACCCTACACCACCGGCTACCAACACACCGCACGTAATCCAATTTTTTTATTTATTTATGGTATAGGGGGCAAAAGAGCAGTCGGAGCCATTTTCATGACTACCTACGCCCACAGATATCCGTAAAGAGGCTATACAGATGCGATGCCCTCCTTTCTCCTCCCACCTCCATGGGCCACCGGCCACACACCGCACTAAACGCGACATCACAGCCGTCACTTTACGCCGGCCTCATGTAAGGAGGAGCACCTTCTTGGTCGTGCCGGCCCAATTCGGCTACACGCATGCATGCATCATGGCACTACCTCTTACTTATTATATTATCTATCTTTATTTGTAAGACGTTTGATTTTTATCTAGTCGTTTATAATTGCGATGTTTCAGTTGCTTCACAGTAACCGTACTCAGGAGTGTACTGACTTAACAAAGGAGATGACACAAGTTATTAAAAGTGCCCGATTAACGCAAAAAGTACTAGTACTATGTAGCAGCATTAAGGTTTTCTTTTTTTGAAATAAAAAAAAACAGAAAAGGTATTTTTTTTTTGGTTTTTCATTTGATTATATTTATCACTTGGTCACAGAGTTCTGTTTCGGATCCTTGTCCCATTCACTCGGTCGCGGTGATCATGTGACCCTTGTGCCTTGTCTACGAAGATTTTAATGTTTTTATAATTGCCTTTGCTCGAATAGATACAAAATATTAGGTATTTATAACGTAATCTACAATTCTGAATGCAAATAACAATTCATTCGTAGTTTAAGTAGTTTTATAGGTTAGGAAGGAAGGTTCTTTATAGGCCAGTCCATATAGACATTTCAAATAACAAATATTTTGAATGAACTGAGTTTTGATACCAGACAGTTTATCTGTACATAGGGATAAAAGCCCAATAAATTTGATGTAGGTACCTAAGCTGAAAATTACGGTACCTAAAGTAATAAAATTTTCACTTTATTTTTTTTTACTCGAAAACAGTACAATTTATAAAAACATAGTTTATACAAAAATTATTGATTATAAAATTGTCTATAAAAACGATCCTTATACTTTTTTCCTAAGATATCGCTCTTTTAGAAGTTGTAGGGGTTACATTATACATACTTATGATTTTTCGAATTTTCTATATTCGTAGGATTACCCGCTTAATGCGAGAATTGAAGTTCTTTATAGTAAGTCTAAGTATCTTTAACGCATTACAAAAAAGAAAATTAGTTTCTCAACAAAAATTACTTACGAAAATATCATTTTTATACATAACAATACTGTCAAAATCATAAAACACAATGATTACAATATCACATAACCTCAGGTCACCCCGTTGGCACATTTTGTGTAAAATCTGACACTCACATATCCATCCCCGAAGCGCACAACACAGCTCACACACAGCAACACGCACAGTCTCATCGTACGCCCAGACTCAAAGCTTAGCACAAACTAAGTACTAAAACTTTGAATATCGGTCGGCTAACTGTATGAATAAGCTTATTAGGGGGATTGTACACTCGCCTATCTTTAAATTTTGTTTTACCTTTTTTTTGTTTTATAGAAGGGCAAACGAGCAGCCGGAGCCATTTTCATGACTACCGACGCTCACAAACATCCGCATAGAGGCTATACAGATGCGCTGCCCTCCTTTCTCCTCCCATGGGCCACCGGCTACTTACGTACACATCGCACGAAACGCGACAGCACAGCTGTCACTTTACGCCAGTCTCGTGTAAGCGTGAGGCACCTCCCCGGTCGTGCCGGCCCAATTCGACTGCATGCAAGCATGCGGTGTGGCACTACCTCTTACAAACCCTACAAAACCCTCTTACCTTGTTTATTTTGTGTCACATCTTTCATCATCCGACTTTCGAATGTAAAATATATTCTCGAATGTGTATTTTATACGCGTTTCCACCCATTCCACCCCTCCTCAAATTATGGACACCTTTTAATTTTTTTTCTTCAATTCCAAAATGTTTCTATCATCGTTTGTTTAATCTACTAGGGAAATTTTATGTACTTACACAAAAATTATATAATTTTCAAAATAGCACCGAAATAAATAGGTAAAAAAATATGTTTAGACGTATTGTATATATTTTATATTTTACAAAATGTTTAAACATATTTTGATTCAGGTGTTACTATAATTTCGTATAAAAAACAATTCAAAATTTCTTATTTTACCGAAGTCAAGTGACAATTTTGTCACATAGGTGATTATGACACATGATATGTCAGTAGCAGATTTACATTTTACAACTTTATATTGTCATCACCTTTAGAAGATAAAATTAAAATCGACTTGAAATAGTCTCATGAGGTAGTCATGAAAATGACTCGGACTGCTCGTTTGCCCCTCTATACCATAAAAAAAATAGTCAATGACATAATAAGTATCATCTTCTCACAGAGCGTTACAGTCTTTGCCATAAGTTCGATCGCTTTCTTCTGGAGAGTTGGAAAAAAAGCGCAAAGCATCTGTATTGCTTTTGGTTGAGCTAATGTTTTTGTACATTGTTAGTCACCCAAAGCCGAAAAAAAGAAAAAAAAAACAATTAATGTTCCGGGTAATGTACACTCTCCTTTAGACCACTTTTGTCATCGCAAAATATATGTATGAAGTATTGTAGAGTTTGATAGGCTATTACATCAATTTAGGATCGTTATTGTTTCCGCGAGGGGACGAACGAGCAGTCTGTGAGATGGTAAGTGACAATCATGTACGGGCGTCCACATATGTCCGCGCTAACTGTGGTTATTATTTATTGTGACTTTTCATGCAGTTGCTGGCTTTTGATGACACCCATAAACATCTTCAGAGGTTATACAAACGCGTTGTGCTCCTTCCTCCTTTTCCTTCCTTGGTAAAATCAAGCAATGCACCAAATACGACAGCACAACTGTCACTTTACGACGGTATCGAGTGCGAGAGGTACCTCCTCGGTTGCTCCGGTCAAATTCAGCCGCAATGGTGCATTGCAGGTAGCATCTGAAATGGCCACTACCTCTTATCATATACCTTGGGTTGGTTTTTGCCTCCTATATTATAAAAATTATAAACAACACCGATAAAATGGCGGATGTCGGCGGGACGGCAAATTCGCGGAACGTTGTTTCCGAGTAGGACGCCAACAGGGCCGGATTTGAAATTTTGTAGTACAAAAATTATTTTTAGAATAAAACGAATCTTGTACAGAGTAGGAGGCGAACAGGAATGCATTTGAAACTTTGTAGCCCCATAATCATCAATCAATCAAAAAATCAAAACTTTTACCAATGACATGCACACTGCACAGGGCCGTATTAAATAATTTTTAGAACCTTAATTGTTTTTGAATAAAATATTTTTTTACCGAGTAATGCGTACACAGGGTCGAATTTGAAACTTTGTAGCACTATAATCATTATTCGACTAAAACAAAACTTTTATATTTTTTATAATCATGATCAACAATAGAGCAAGACCCAATTTAGTTGCAGGTATTGTCCGGATAACGGAAAACAGCCAGTATGAGAATAGCCGAAAAGAATGACCTAAATTTTGAATTTTTTTCCATAAATTATGATATTGTGGGGTCCCTTATTTCGTCCTGGTGGGGGCTTAGGGGGGCTGCAAACCCGGGCACCATAAGGCCCCCCTTTTAACTCCAAGATCTCGAAGCTCCGGGTCCTCTTTCAAATCCGTCCCTACGCGTGGATAATTTTCAACAGCACCTACTCTTTACTGATTACACACTTTGTAAGTTAATGGCAATCTGAGTCGGTACCCGTAATTATAGAGCTCGAGCGCTGGCGTGTGGTGTTCGAATCCCGTTTGGACTCGACTTTTAGCCTACGGTACCACGGGTGATAGACGCGGCAAACAGATATGCTAGATAAGAAAAAAATATGATTGAAATCGTTATATGGTGGACTAGCTGCGCCCCGCGGTTTCAACTGCGTAAATTTCGATCCCGTGGAAAATATAAAATCATCCCATGGCATCCCATAGAAAAATTTTTTCGGGATAAAAATTATCCTATGTGCTAATCCAAATTACCCTCTACATGTGTGCCAAACTTCATGAAAATCGGTTCAGCAGTTTTTGCGTGAAGCCGTAACAAGCAAACAAACATACAAACTTTCGCATTTATAATATTGGTAGGATTTGGGTGGGCTTGACCTTTCGGCTTTCGGTCACTTTATACAAGCATGACGATATATCTGTCGCGGACAATGGTATCATTTAAATATTTGTTAATTGATCTTTTGTTTAGTAACGAGGCGAACGCGGTGACATCACTTGATTTGTAACGGCACGTAGACAGACGTGATGGATAGTGGATGTGATAGATCGGGCAGTTTACAATTAAAAACAGATCGATACACTTCTCCGTTATGGAACTGTCGGTTTCGTAGTAAGAGGTAATGCCACACTGCATGCTTGCGTGCAGCCGGGCCGGCACAACCGGGGAGGTACCTCTCGCTTACACGAGACCGACGTAAACTGACAGCTGTACTGCCGAGTTTCCTGCAGTAAGTAAGTAGCCGGTGAACCACAGAGGTGGGAGGAGGAACGAAGGCAGCGCATCTGTATAGTCTCTATGCGGATGTCTATGGGCGTCGACAGTCACGAAAACGACCCCGACTGCTCGTTATCCCCCCTATACCATAAAAAAAACTGTACCTGAGTGATTCAAAAGTGAAGTTGTAGCCATTGTATTATATATTACCAACAACATGGAACCTCTATGACCAGGTCCAGATGGGACACCTAAAGCACTTCGCTTTTCCTGACGCCGACATATCCATGTCGCCGTATCTCATATGGTGTATGACTATCGTTTGGTCCATCAGGTTGGAATTTGGATGAAGGAAAACACAGAAAAACTTGTAAAAAGACACCCATAACGTTCGACTTAATCAATAAGAAAAATAAGAGACATTTCGCACCTCTGTTCAAATAGTGTCACAACTCAATAAAATCGTTTTATTGTACTATAACGTTAGTAAATATCAATCTATCGTCTCAACAATCAATTTTTGAGACGATAGTTTGATATTTACCAAACAAATTGGCCAAAACCGTATAATAAAACGGATTTTTTAATTTTTTGAGTCGTGACACTATCTGAACAGATGTGCGATTTACGTATTTGATTTTATTGTTTTGAACATGTAATATTTGCTTTGCTTCTTTTTTTAGCAAATAAGAGTAGGTTTCTTTTTTATAGTATAAAGGGGCCACGGTAGGAGCCATTTTCAGGACTACCAGCGCCCATAGATATCCACATATAGGTTATACAAATGCGTTGTCCTCCTTCCTCCTCCTACCTTCGTGACCCACTTGTAGGCTTCTCATGAAAAGGCGATTGGTCGTTTGCCTCCCTGCTATAAACAAATGCAGCTGTCGTCACATCTCGTGCGTTTCCGGTGGCCCGTAGTGCTACTGACTAACCTTTTTGTGGATATTTATTGATGGTCATCAATAGGCGACTGCTCGTTTGCCCAACGCTATAAAAATGGAACAAAATCGCTATCTACGTAAGTATGTCAACTATTTAGTGCTACAATCGTACAGCGTCTCTTCAATTGACCTCGGCAAAAAATTGGCGTCGTGCGAATGACCTCAGAATTTAACAATCGACCCACTGACACAAAATCGTACAAGATTTGGCAATACCGCTCCCCGCTTTCCTGCGGCGCCCCGCTACCTCAGAAGTAGTAACGAGCGAACTCGCTAAGAGTATATGACGTCATCAGCGCTAGACGACAATTTATTTGGACGAATTGTACATACATGGAGAGTATTATTGTGCTAATTTGTAGCACTGAGCGGTACTTTTAGGCGTAATACACTGACTTTAGTAGCGTGCAAGAGGTAGTGCCTTGCTGCATTACAGTTGGATCGGCCGGATACTGACAAACCACAGTTGCTATGTCGTGTCACGTGTGGTCTATGAGTTTCCAGTGGCCTATGGAGTGGAATGGATGAAGGAGGGCATTTATCTTTATATTGTGTAAGTAGCCGGTGGCCTATGGAGGGAGGAGGAGAAGTAAGGGGGCAACATCTGTAAAGCCTTTATGTGGATGTCTGTGTGCGTCGGTAGTAAGTAATGAAAATGGCTCCGACTGCTCGTTTGCCCCCCCCCATACCAAAAAAAAAAGCGCGACGGCATATCCACTTTTCCGCGGGCATAGTGTGAGCGAGGTGAGGTGCTCGCGCCTTCCTAATTGCTTACACCACTATTGTCTGAGCGAGAGGTACCTCCCCGGTCGTGCCGGCCTAACACCATGAGCATGGCACTACCTCTTGCTAAAATTACACATAGATACAGTAAAACCCTAATAAACTGAAACAAGACCAGTTTAATTTGAGCTCTCCTGCTAATAGCTAAATCTGTGACATCATTTTTGTGTCATTGTTGAATTCCGTGAAATATATAAACGGTGTGATAAAGGCCACGGATCGTGGTCGTTATATTCGAGACTGCAACCTGTGAAGAATGTATGCATGATTCATCATCATCATCAACCGTAGGAAGGACAAAGCCTCCCGGGACTATAGGTGACCCTAATGAGCCACTCATCAGCGGCTTCCCGCCACCTTAATCAGGATAGAGGTAGGTACCTAGTGGTATAATGAACACATTCATAGATTTAGTAAGAGGTAGTGCCAAGCTGCATGCATGTAGTCGAATTGGGCCGGCATCACCGGGGAGGTACCTCTCGTTTACACGATACTGGCGTAAATTGACAACTGGATGTGGGAGGACAAATGCTGGCTATGATGATAATGGTCCCAAATTAGGGTCACAAATATAACGTCTTCTAAAATTAAGCGGCAATTATGAATTTAACGCTGTTGCCGATATTATTTTTTAGGCACAGCTATAAAATAAAAAGAACATTTTTATGTAATCTTTCTAGTCTCTACTTCTAATAAACTCTAACTAACTAACTAACTAACTAATTCTTCTGGCTCAGACCTCAGTAACCCGAAGACCGAAGTGAGTCTTGATCTCCGAAACCAGAGTTCTCCACCTAGCGCGATCTTGCGTAATTTCCCGCCAATTGGTGGCTTGGATCTCGCGCAAGTCTGCTTCCACCATGTCACTCCATCGGTACCTGGGACGACCCACTGGTCTACGCCCAGTCGGCCGACCCAGATACGCTCTCTTACAAGCCCGATCCTCCCCCATGCGCTCGACGTGTCCGAGCCACCGCAGCCGATGGGATTTTGTTACGCCTATGATATTTGGCTCAGACACTAGGAGGCCAATTTCAGCATTTGTTTTTGGTCTCCAGCTGTTATCCTACCGTCTTGTTGATCCCAGAATCTTACTGTAGATTTTCCTTTCAGTGACCAAAAGCTTGTTCTCCTCTTTGAGTGACAGTGTCTAATAAACTCACTCAACATTATAATAAATTAAAAGTAAAGGGCATAATTCAAGGACAAAACACTTCGTCTCTCTTTTTCAAGTTTTTCGTGGCTTAGCATTGGACCCTGGACCCTGCGGAGTCCATTAAGACAGTATAATTATAATGAGAAATCTGTATAAGTAGCCGGTGGCCCATGGAGGGGGAAGGGAAGGGGAATATATGTTTAACCTCTATGCATATATCTAAAGGCATCGATAGTTGTGAAAATGTAACCAAGAGCTAGAGAAGCAATTCGGCTACATGCATAAATGCAGAGTGGCACTACCTCTTACTAAAAGTAAGTAGTAGTACTAGTATTGCTAAAAACCGGGAGGTACCTCTCGCCAGTGGCGCAATTATACCGGTCGAGCAAATTATTGGCAAATTCACCGTATGGTCGATGAATTTTGGACATAAATAAGCTTTTTTTAGTTGGGTTCTAACTCACTATTGCCTGCTCTGTTGACCGGACCCTTTGGTTTACCCTTATGGATCGACGTTGGACGTGCTTATAACAATTTTTTTTTGAGATAGAATCTATGCTGAGACAGAAGGTCAGTGCAGCTTCATCGATATATACCAAAATATAGTAAGAAATAGTTCTATTACGTATTGCTGCTGAATGTTGGCTGGATAATATTAACTTCAGCAGTTATTTTGTGGCACCAAAACAAATTGATTTTAACAGCTCAGATCTACGACAGACCAATAATAGGTTACACATTTTTAGAGGTCAAAGATTTATTACTAATTAAAAATCTCTGTTATGAGACTGAGACTGTTATTACAAATTACTTAATATGAATCCGGGATTAGAACTCGGGACCGCACTTATAACCTATGAATGCTAGACCATGATGCAGACAAAATAATAAGAAAACAGAAAATAGTTTAGATCATTTATATATTATGTTTAAATACAAAAATATATTAACATATATACTGGCCGAGACACATTTTCCCTTATAAATATGGTAAAAAGTGTAATTTAAGTTTTTTTTCATTATGTACAAAAGTAAAAAAAGGAGGGAATTACATTTTGTTGTTGACCAGGTGCCTCTGACAATCATTTTGAGGAAGATTTCCGATACGCATAAATAGGGCTTAAAACTAGTATAAGCCATGTTTAAGCGTATCGTACTTGAACCTTACAACTGCCTCTTGAAGAATTTGCGTTTGCGATGAGAAAATTACATTGAAACAAAAAAGTTTCGGTACGGCATGTGTCATAAGTTCTTTTCCGACGTAACGCCAGACACGCCTAAATAAGTTTCTAAGACTCATTATAATAAGTCTTAGAAACTTATTTTAGTCTCAGAACTTTACTTTTCTTTTAGAAATGTAATAGGACCCTAACGCGGTATTTACGACACTGAGGTCTTGATCACAGGCGGAAATGGGGTCTGAAATATATGAATGTAAGACTTTACTGTCGCTTTCATTATTCTATCTTACGATGGTTTGGTTAATGGGGATAGAATGTGATCATCATTCCAATGGACTTTATATCATGTCCCTACCTTCAGCCAAATCCGTCGATAGATAGGATACCGAAAACGGCAGTAAGTGTTTCAAAATGACAATGTAAGTTACAACTGCAATCCAAAAAATCACTAATCTTAGTTGATCGTTTTCTAGAATAACCAGCAGAGCAACTTCGTTCTCTAAGTTATTTCCAAAACTATAGAGTTTAGTAAGCTTCCTAGAATATGTACACTAACTTATGTAGTAATGGATGGCACTAGTACCCGGCGTCCGCGTCGTAGCTGCTCTTTTTACTGCTGTATTGACCTGGAAAAACGCAAACCATAAAATCAACACATCAGGTACATCTCTTCCCAACTGCGGGAAAAGGGGAGAGTCTCTCTCCTTATCAAAGAAGACAAAATAGTCTTTAGACGAACTGTCACTGCTATTGAATATGGCCACCAGAATTAGCACCAATCCAACAAAAGAAAAACCATAAATTAAACTGTATTTTCTATATACATATACTCCTTTTGCTGCAAAATTCTTTACGCACTACCACCGGTAGTAAGCCCACCCACTAAAACCCCGCAGGTGCCGTCACCCGCGTATTTTGAAGTGCCCCGGATCTGTCAGCAACAGGGCACCATATCTATACTAATATATAAAGTGGAAAGATTTGTTGTCTTGACCGATTTCAACAAGTGATGCAGTTGCCCTACTACTAATATAAATGTAAATGTAAGTTTGTCTGTTCCGTCTTCACGCCAAAACTACTCAACCGATCAACGTGTACCTTTGTACACATATTCTTAATTCTTAGAGGTATACAGGACATAAGATACTTTTTATTAAAAATAATATTTTACGGACGCGAGCGAAGCCTGGAGTTACTAATAATATACAGAGAAAAGATTTCTGTTTGTGTGTATCGAATAGGCAATAAAATTGTTTGAATTATTTATATTATTAAAAAAATCACGCATACAAAGTCGAAGGAAACAAACAGTTAAAATAACACATCAGTTCAAACGATGCACGTCTTAATAAGGACTTTATAATTGTCAATTCTAATGGTAGATGATCACCTTGAATGTTGATAAAGTTCATCGGATGATAGGATACACATCAATATGGCACGCGTGATTTACCACGGCGTTATACGGGCGAGCGTTTGTGGCATGACTAGATACGCCTGCATGCTAGTAAATAAAGGTGTTCGCACATTACGTCGATTCTGACTCGACTTAAACTCAACTCCGACTCGACGCCGACTCCAGTCCAACTCAACTCGACGTATGGCATTCAAATGTAAGCTGCACGTGCGTCGTTTACTTTCGACTTACAAAGTTGACTAATTCACTCATAGGGTCAATTCACACCAAAAGCGCGGCGAAGGGCAGCGAAGCGGAGCGCAGTTTGTGTCATATGAATTTCAACTTTATTTTCATTACTATAGTACTTATTATCGAATTATCGCGACTTCTGGAGCATTCCAGCGACTTCTCGCGATAATAAGTATTATAGTAATTATTATAAAGTTGAAATTCATATGACACATAAACTGCGCTCCGCTTCGCTGCCCTTCGCCGCGCTTTTGGTGTGAATTGACCCTTAAGAGACACAACATAAAGCTTACATTTGAATACGTCGAGTTGGGCTGGAGTGGACTCGGCGTTGAGTCAATATAATGTGCGAACACCTTATCTGAGACTGCTAACGTGTTTGTGGCATGACTAGATACGCCTGTTAGCGATAATGTAAATATTTGCGAGAGGTATGCATTGCAGCTGTAGGAGGTACCTCTCGGTTATACAGTAAAAGGGTAACAACTATTTATCACTTTATGTAAATGTTTATACTAGTACATTATAAGCAAGAAAGGTAAGTTGGTATAAGAATAAAAAATCAAACTGACTACAAACTCAGAACTTCCTTGTTTTGAAGTCGATCAAAATACTATAAACCTTCTTCTAAGCGTAACAAACGTTTTTCTGTAAACTGCTTTAAAATCGGTTCAGCCAAACGCGAGAATATCTCGGACAAACATACATACATACCGACGTCTTTGACGTGAAAGCTTCATTAGCGGCGTTAAGAAAGGGAAAACATACATCGCGTTAGCAACATGCTACGTTACACAGGAAACTGGCTGCGTTAGGACAGAGACAATTGTTTCGCGTCAGAAACAGGATAGTAATACTACTCATTTAGGGGTTGCTTTAAATACGCAGCAACTAAATGCTGGAACAATCTCCCGCCTCCGCTACGTAACCTTAGCACCAATTATTTTCTTGTTTTGTTTTTTTTTTTGTCTCATGGTTTGTTTGCCGCCGAAGCGAAAAGAAATTATTTATTTGGTAGGCCTGAAAATCAGTGTTAGGTATGCTCCTAACATATACTGACTTTTTGTGAGATACACTGCTACCTAAAATATTATGTTAATTCTGTTTTATTTTGCACTTTTATTGTCTTGCTTTTTTATTTTGTTTTCTTTATGTATTTTTCGCTCATATTTTTGTGAATGGTAGTATTAGTCTCTCACAAATAAACCTATTTTTATTTTATTTATTTTATTTTATTTACTCTAACTTATAGCGCTAGTCGTAGCGGGTCTTCACTGCAATACAAGTGTGTGCTAGTAAATACAAGTCATTGTTACTTGATAGAAAAACTATTTTTCACTTATTTCTGTTTTCGAATATTTTTTGAAGTCTTAAGAATACCAATACCACACGTACAGTCACGAGCAATAATATGTATACACTTTAGAACCCTGTCACAATAACTTTCTTTGACAAGTCAAAGCAATAATATGGAATTTCAAAAATACGAACTTTAACAAGGTGCTAAAGTGTATGTATATTATTGCCCGTGACTGTACCTAATCATTCATCATCATTATTTTCGGCACAAAATACCATACGCACCATTTCCAGCGGTGAGCTGCAGACTCTTGAGGATCTCCTGCGGCACGGGGGGCGGGGTGGGGAGGTGGGCCCCGGCCGCCTGGTAGCCGTTCTCGTCGGCGGTGTAGGTGATGGAGTAGGTGTTGCCGTCGTCGCCCACGTACGAGAACGAGCCCGAGACCCTCAGCGAGCCTTCCTCGGGCTTCGCGCCGGGGATCACTTGACCTGGAGTGGGATGATAATGTTATACTTTCACACGACGAATTCTGAAATACTTCGCAGTAATAGTACACTGCATGCATGTACGAATTCTCTGTTCTCTATATTCCATTGAGAGTTTATTGCATTGTCATCAATCTTAACCATTGGACAATTAAATTAATAAATATTTAATACCTTTATTTTCTAAAAACACACTGCAACTAAGCAAATTGCATGAATCCTACTAATCCGATTAATATTAGAAATGCGAAAGTTTGTAAGAATGTTTGTTACTCTTTCACACAAAAACTACTGAACGGATTTTCGTGAAACTTTACAGTAATATAGCTTTCATATCAGAATAACATAATAAGTTAAAATGTTGAATCATTTTTGAAGTCCGGAATCCACGCGGGCGAAGCCGCGTTCGGTAGCTAGTAACTCATACACGACTTACACATACACACTACATATACATACTGACATGACATATTCTGCTAGCGACAGCGTGTTTCACAAAAAGGTACACAGTTTAGTAGATAAATTGCAGAAGATGAATTATCTCTTGAGGGTTATCATTAGCATTTTTCCCTAACCGGAAAGCCTAGTTGCCTGAGTTTGTTTCGCCGGTTCTTCTCAGGACAGGGCTAGGGTTGAACCGGTGCGGTGGTAGATTTAATTGTTGACGTTCAAAAGTAGTATTCCTGTAATTCTATTTTGAATAAAAACTTTTTCTTTCTTTCTTTCTAGCTAGATTAGCTAGGCCTATCTTATGCTGTTTCAATAGTGCATAATATGTAGAGCATATTGCTCAAGATAGGACCGTAATATAATCAAATGTGTACAAATTCAAAATTTATAAGTTGACAATATATTTATGTACGTATGCGGTCCAAGTTCAATACACACGAGTCCAAATCACAGCCTTAACAAATGAAGGCAATCTAGGCAAGGACTACAGGGCGGAGACAGAAGGTCGAAAGCTTAAGCTGACATACTGACAATACCGACTTTTGGAAGCTGGACGGACCACCCCGCTCGTGCGAGCCTTATGGTCGGCGCACACTTATCAACTCAGAAAGGGATCGTAAACGCCTCGCCTAGAAAAGCGAAGACGATACGATTACGTTACGTCTCCCATTAGTGTGCGTTGCAGTATGAAGTTTCATACAAAGAATACTGACCGGCTCGAGGCGATACGATTACTATCCCTTTCCGAGTTGATAAGTGTGCTGTGACCATTATTCAGCTACATGCATACAGCGTGGCACTACCTTTTAATCATCGCTTGATAAGAGTAAGAGGTATATAAGGTTCACTTAGTAAGAGGTAGTGCCACGCTGAATGCTTGCATGCAGTTGAATTGGACCGGCACGACCGAGGAGGTACCTCTCGCTTACAAGAGGCCGGCGTAAAGTGACAGCTGTGCTGCCGCGTTTCGTGCGGTGTGTAAGTAGCCGGTGGTCCATGGAGGTGGGAGGAGAAATGAGGGCAGCGCATCTGTGCAGCCGCTATGCGGTTGTTTGTAGACGTCGTCGGTAGTCATGCTGGTATTATACCATAAAAAAAAGAGATTTTTCTTGACTGCTGTTTGATGAAGTAAATAATGATCGAGACTCACCGTCCTGTTCTGCCTTCGTCCCATCGCTGGTCTCGTAAGCGTAGTGGTATCCTTGTTCGTTGGCCTCGTTCTCGTATTTCAGGATCTGAGCCTGACTGGCTCCGGTCTTGGAGCCGTATGGAGCCTGGAGACCAGCGTTCGCGCCGCCCGAAGAGCTGGCGTGTGGGGGCAGGAAGGTCTTGTCCAGTTTAGCCGCCATGGTGGTGGCGAAGAAAAGTACTGCCAACTGTTAAAAAAAGAGAAATATAATGTTTTTATTTTACATGACTTGGTTTTTGCAGTTGGTAGATCTTACTTGAATACAAAAAGTACACACGTTCTTAACGTGATATCATGACTTAAGATATGTCTTTTGTTGTCTTCAGACTTAGGCACTTCCAAGAAAAGAAAGCAACGAATTTAACCCTATTTTTTAACCATATGATGCGTAGCCCTTTTCTAGTTGTCCTCCTTCTTCAATACTCAGAACTGTCTCAATGTTGTATTAGTCGCGTCAGAAGACCTGTCACCTTTAGCTGGCTTCTGAAACTAAGGTGCTTCCCTGAAGGGGACGAGCCATCGCTGTATAATGTATATATAACTGCCAGATTACTAGGTCTAGGTTGGATAAAAGATCTTGAATTATGAACTGCTACTTAAAATGAAATAGAAATGTCTGCCGTTCAGAGTCAAATATCGTCTCTAGGTTATTTGTTTCGATTCTTCGAGTAGAGTGAGAGGAAAAGTCATTATATTTGAAGTGCAGTCGGCACTTCAATATTATAACATTTCCTCTTCTTACAATATAAGAAGGCAAACGAGCAGCCATTTTCACCACCGAGACCGATGCACTTTGACATCCCGATATCCCTTCCCATCTCTTTTCCCTTCCATGGGGCACCGGCTACTTACACACCGCACGAGACCCTAGAGCACTGCTGTCACTTTATGCCGCTATCGTGTAAGCGAGAGTTACCTCCGCGGTCGAGCCGGGCCATTACGCCTGCACGCATCGCGACACTACCTCCTACTAACGTATGTTACGTTAATAAGTTGAACTTCACACACATAAAGGTATCGACACACGTATGGAGTTTACTCTTCAACAAACACGCTGCTGAAGTTAAAAGGCGCGCAAGAGACTTAAGCAGAGGATACTTTCACACGATTTTACTACTTTTTTTATCCCGCGTGTCTTAAATCCAAAGAGCTTAAGACATTAAGGACGAAACTCCTGAAATTCAGAGCTTCATAACGTCTTGTCTATAATATTTATTGTACACACGGTTTCGTTCTCATTTTTTATCCCGTCTTAAAGCATTTGTTATGGAGTAATCTCCATAAAATCATATTTTCATGAGATCTAAATTGAATTTTCTAAAATCTAAAACTAAACCGTGCGAAAAAATAACACTTATTTCAACAACAACATATTTCAACAACAACATATTTCAACAACAACTTATTTCAACAACAACTTATATCAACAAATACATTCTCCGTAAATCACTGCACTTAGCACGTTTCGACACAATACTGACATATCTCATGGTGCTGCGGTGGACGCTGGTGATGTGTGACGGATGGCTCCTCTCCCGCCGTTTTATACTCAGCAGCAGTGACGTCACGGATCCCTTCACACATTCTTTGCATACTCGAAATGGTAGAGATTCTTCAGTCTAACCTTTTCTATATGTATGATTTATAGTGCGTATCATAAGATGACTAGTGAAAAGTAGTATTGAAAAAGAAAATTATAAAATGCGCAATTGAAATTCATAAAACGGAAAAAATTTTGAGAAAATATAGCTACCTAGTAATCAGTAGATTTAATCCAAAATCAATTTTCGCTATTAAAAATCAAAATAAATAATGAAAAGACTCATCCACTATACATAATATACTTATCCTATCCTATTAAAATTAAAATGCGAAAGTTTGTATGTTTGTTTGTTTGTTACTCCTTCATGCAAAAACTGCTGAACCGATTTTCATGAAATTTGGCACACACATAGAGGGCAACTTAAATTAACACATAGGAATCCCGAAAAAATGTTCCTATGGGATGCCATGGGATGATTTTCCACGAATTGGAAATTAAATAAGACACGCAGCTATATTAATAAAGATGAAAAAATCTGATGATTAAATTAAACTTTGTATGAATATTTTACTGCACTTACTAATTACTTTCCCGCGGGAGTTTAGTCTACAATGGAACACAGAAACTACACACAAAACTGACCCACCAACTGGCGAATTGCGAAAGACTCCCGACCTTAGTTATCAAGTACAACAGTGAGTTAAAAAAGATCCAATCCTTTAAATGTAACAGTGGTAAAGTGTATTTTTTTTGTGACCCAGGTAAAATGCATTTATGTAACTTCCAACCAGCCTTGGGTGAGCCTGAAGGGTGTATCAGAATCGTCAGAAGCGTGCCACTACCGACTAAGAAACCTGCGAAACCTCGGCCGCTGTGGCGAGGGGTATCCTGGATCTATCAGCAACAGGATAGCCCAGCGACTGGCCGGTTCCCTTTGAGGGACCGGTCTTCATCACGAAAGGGGTCGCTTCGGCTATTAGAGCGACCACGAAGACTTGGTAGCCTCATGGGGTCGGGTGCCTATCCTGGATCCCCGGCCGCTTGTTTTTTAATGAAATCTAACAAAGAAAAATCATAGAAGTCAGCTAATTCGCTTTTGAGCCAGAAGGCAGTGCTTTTTTTATAGGGGGCAAACGAGTAGCCGGAGCCATTTTCATGACTATCGACGCCCATAGACATCCGCACTGAGGCTATGCGGATACGCTGCTCTCCTTTCTCCTCCCACTTCAATGGCCCACCGGCTACTTGCACACCGCACGAAACGCGACAGCACAGCTGTCACTTCACGCCGGTCTCGTGTAAGCGAGAGGTACCTCCCCGGTCTTGCCGGCCCAATTCGACTGTATGCGAGCCTGTAGCGTGGCACTACCTCTTACTATAATCATAATAGTATGAATCGTAATTATATCTCTAAATCAAAATAGCTAGTTTGCGTTTGGACCAGCAGCCAAAGTTGACCAGGTAGCATTTATTGACTGTAGAAGACAGGACTAAAAAGCGGGAGAATAAGGTGCTTTTGCGCACAGGACAGAGGATGAGGATGGCGACTATCCCAAAAACACCACACGAAATGCACCAGCATAGCTGTAACTTTGACTCTATGTGAGCGGGAGGGCAGGTTCCTGCTTCTCGATTTTGATTTGATGCGCGCCCGCCCTGATTCATCTGGAATTGAGCATGGCACTACCTTTCACTACAGGGACAGTGGAAGGTAATGCCGGGTTCCAGTCGGCTCGATCGAGAATTTTCTTTTTAATAATGCCAGCATGAATTAAAGGTTATGACGGTGAGGCTACAGCTGCACTGTCGCGTTTTGTGCGGACTGTATGTCCGTGGCCCGAGGGGGAGGAAGGAGAGCAATGGATCCATAAGACCTCTATGGCTATGGGCGTCTAAAATAGTTGCCACTGTTACTTTTTTTTTTTTACGATATAGGAGGGCAAACGAGCAGCCGGAGCCATTTTCATGACTACCGACGCCCACAAACATCCGCATAGAGGCTATGCAGATGCGCTGCCCTCCTTTCTCCTCCCACCTCCATGGGCCACCGGCTACTTACACGCCGCACGAAACGCGACAGCACACAGCTGTCACTTTACGTCAGTCTCGTGTAAGCGAGAGGTACCTCCCCGGTCGTGCCGGCCCAATTCGACTGCATGCAAGCATGCAGTGTGGCACTACCTATTGCTACTACTACTATGGTATATTTACAATAGTAGTATTAGTAGTAAGATATATTTACAAATGGTATGTTACTATGGTATATATACTGTTATATTGTATATATTGGTACTATAAAATTTTCAGCATTGTCATTTTCAGCGTTTATCTGAGGTCTAGAAACGGGCAAATATTTCTCATATAAAAAAAGTAAGTATAATTATTCCAACGTCCATCGAGGGTTGTGTTGTAATCTCGGACCTCGTGTTAATTTTTTGAGCAATTACACTTGTGTACGTGAATTAGTTGTGTCAAAATTAAACAAACAATTGTTTGATGTTAATTGTCAATTGGATGGCAATGACTTGTAGCACTAGCTGTGCAGCCGGCGTCGCTTGAGAAAATTAAATAACTGTATTTTTTATGTAAGACTACCTGCTAAATTTCGATCCCGTGGAAAATCATCCCATGGCATCCCATAGAAACATTTTTTCGGTATAAAAACTATCCTGTGTTAATCCAAAATACTCTCTATGTGTAGTTTTTGCGTGTAGGAGTAACAAACAAACAAACAAATAAACAAACAAACATACAAACTTTCGCATTTATAATATTAGTAGGATTCATTCATGATGAAACGCTAAACTAAAGCTATAAAAACTTAAAGCTAGAAAGACAGCATTGGGTAAGCGGAAATTTTTTATAGCATTTCTATTGAAGCGGAATTGGGCCGGCACTACCAGGGAGGTATACCGTTGCTATTCTTGCGGTGTATAAGTTTCCGGTGGCCCACGGAAGAGAAAGCAGGGCAGCGCATCTGTATAACCCCTTTGTACTTTTTGACGTCGGTAATCATGAAAATCTGCTTTTAAAAAATATATAAAATTCATGTGATGGGTTTTATTTTTTTTTGTAATGTACCTAAGCTACGGTTGCAATGGCGGTTGATGGTTTTTGATCACCAAAAGGCTCCAACTGCTCATCGCCCCCTTATCTATATATAACCATAACCATCATACCGAGTGGTTACCGTTTTGGAACCTAGTTACAAGTACACTGTTGTGCATTTTCCTGTATTATGTATAGCAGGTTTAATTATTTAAGTTTTAATTTGTTTAGTTTAATTTTTTATTTTTATATTTCTGTTTATATTATATTTTGTAGTCTCTTGTTTTTATTAGTATTTATAATTTTTTTTCTTTGTTTTTATTTTAAGAAACTGTGTGTGTAAATGTGTAATAGTGTACCTAATTAGTCCAAATAAATTTTATTCTATTTCTATTTATATTTCTATCTAGCGACGCCCATTTCAGCGGCACAATTATTATGCAGCCGTGTTGCTTTCATGATCAAATGGGCCAGCGGAAACGTATGAACTGAGAGACGACAAGATGTTACTTGGCGGCAATATCATGTGAGCGAGCGGTATCTCCTTGAACGCGCGCGCCCAATTCACCTCCAATGCAGCATTTCCATACCTCCTACAACAAGATTTTTTATTCTTTATGTAATAGTTCTATTGGATTCTGTTTGATACCTAGTTTTTGGTGATGCAGAGTCAAGCAATTGGACCGATCCTGGATGGAGTTCAGTGACGTGTGGGAGACATCGCACACGACAGTACCCACAAAGTGTGTACCCGCGAGTGCCATCAGCTGATAAACTAGCATCCCAGATCTCTTACTCATCAGGCCAACTCCACATCAAGTCAGCCCCAAAGACACCCACTCTACATGTTAACCCGACCAGGGTTCCGCACCAAAGAACATCCCCACCAACCCGTTTTCATACCATGAGCAGTATCACTATAATTCAGTCCCTTCTTATAGGATACAAAGATTCCCCTTCGGTTTATATAGTAAGAGGTAGTGCCACGCTGCATGCTTGCATGCAGCCGAATTGGGCCGGCACGACCGGGGAGGTACCTCTCGCTTACACGAGACCGGCGTGAAGTGACAGCTGTGCTGTCGCGTTTCGTGCGGTGTGTAAGTAGCCGGTGGCCCCTGGAGGTGGGAGGAGAAAGGGGGGCAGCGCATCTGTATAGTTTATATGCCGATGTCTATGGGCGTCGGTAGTCATGAAAAAGGCTACAACTGCTCGTTTGCCCCCCTATACCATAAAAAAAAAACTATCCCTATGGTATCTGCTTAGCCTTAGCCTATTAACCCTAGTCAAAGCTTAAAGCCTGGTTGGGATTGTTAGATACACTAAATTGGAACTACTTCCTTCTCCTATTTTCTTCTCATTTCGGCTACGGGTGCCAATATAGTTTTAGATTTTACCTCGGACTCTGCGATCATATCAAAGCGCCATAGTGGTTGCCGACCCTGGTGACACAGGAGTAGCAGCGGCGAGAACGACTGGTGAGCGTCAAATCGTCCTTGTCTCTTGTCTTGCATGTGGCTTCCTATTAGTCAAAAGAAAAGAGCTTATTCTTTCCTCAAAGGTCGGCAACGCATCTGTTAGACCTCTGGTGTTGCGGATGTCTGTGGGCGTTGGTGATCACTTTTCATCCCCAGGTGACCCAACTGCTCGTTTGCCTCCTATGCTATAAAAAAAGAATGGTTAAAATAGGTCCAGTACTTTGGCAGTAGGTACTATACAATTACAAACAAACAAAAAATCTTTATTCTTCATATTTTACTAGCTTTTAACCGCGACCTCCCTCGCATCCGTTTTTTATTAATAGTATCCTATGTCCTTTCTAACACCCCTAAGAATACGTGTACACAAGCTGCATGGTGATCGGTTAGTTAGTTTTGGCGTAACAAACTTACATTCAAATTTATGATATATGTACGGACAGACAGATAATATAAACAGGCAGTTGGAGGACAGGGTCAAACACATTAAGCTTACGATTATAATAAGTAACTTAATCGATTCGTAATTGTGAATCGATTAATTGTTTTGACGAAATTACGCTATAATTAACTTAAGCTTTTAATATTTAATGCACATAAGTAACAAAGAAGGCTTTATACTAAGTAAGAGGTAGTGCCTCGCTGCATGCATACATGAAACTGAATTGGGCCGGCACGACCGGAGAGGTACCTCTCGCCTACACGAGGCTGGCGTGAAGTGACAGCTGAGTCACGCTTCTCGTGCGGTGTGTAAGTAGCCGGTGGCTTATGGAGGTGGGAGGAGAAAGGAGGGTAGCGAATCTGTACAGCCTCTTTGCGGATGTCTGTGGGCGCCGGTAGTCATGAAGATGAATCGGACTGCTCGTTAGCCACCCTATACTTATACTATTTGACTACCAGGCTGGCACAGTGGTACAAAGGTCGGATAAATGGAGCATGTTGCGCCAGGGGTCGCGGGTTCGAATCCCTCCTAGGTCATGGATTTTTATCTATGTATTATATGTATTTATATAATAAAAATCTTAAATATATAAAATTTCTTTAACTTATAAAACACTAGCTGCGCCCCGCGGTTTCACCCGCGTAAATTTCGATCCCGTGGAAAATAGAAAATCATCCCATGGCATCCCATAAGACCATTTTTTCGGGATATAAACTATCCTTTCTGTTAATCCAAGTTACCCTCTATATGTGTGCTGTTTTTGCGTGGAGGACTAACAAACAAACAAACAAACATACAAAATTAAGCATTTATAATATTAGTAGAATATTAAATATATATTCTACTAGGTATTTTACTAGACAAGGGAAATATCTAATGGATCTAATATATAAAATTCTCGTGTCACAGTTTTCGTTGCCATACTCCTCCGAAACGGCTTGACCGACTCTCATGAAATTTTGTGAGCATATTGAGTAGGTCTGAGAATCGGCCAACATCTATTTTTCATCCCGATATTCCCACGGGATCGAAAGTTACGCGGAGGAAACCGCGGGGCGCAGCTAGTAATTAAATATATATTTCCGTTGTCTAGTAAAATACCTATTACTAAATTTGTCTAACGCGAAAGTCCAAACCTCCATCAGTGATGATGATGACGATACAAGTCAGATAACACAAATCACACCTGAGCCATCTCTCGGCCTCGGGCGCGTTCCGTACTCATGAATATGCAGGCACAGCCTTCAACTGTTAGATCATAATGATCAGCATCACACCGTTTACCACCAGCTGCTACGCCAACCACCTATAGGTCTAGAGCAGTCTTTCCCAAAGTGGGCGATAACGCCCCCTTGTGGGCACTAGATGCTCAGAGGGGGGCGGTAAGGGGCCAGAAACGACATAATTGTCTTTGAATATCAAGGTGCAATAACTAATAAGGGGGCGATACGAAGTAACTGATTTCCAAAGTGGGCGTTAGACGAAAAAGTTTGGGAACCTATGATCTAGAGGATAACCATCTTAGTAAGAGGTAGTGCCACAGGTAAGAGGTAGCGCCACACTGCATGCTTGCATGCAGTCGAATTGGGCCGGCACGACCGGGGAGGTACCTCTCGCTTACACGTGACTGGCGTAAAGTGACAGCTGTGCTGTCGCGTTTCGTGCGGTGTGTAAGTAGCCGGTGGCCCATGGAGGTGGGAGGAGAAAGGAGGGCAGCGCATCTGTATAGCCTCTATGCGGATGTTTGTGGGCGTCGGTAGTCATGAAAATGGCTCCGGCTGCTCGTTTGCCCTCCTATATCATAAAAAAAAAATAGCCATCTAGTTCAGGATATACTATTCTGGTACCTATACCTAGTTATAATTTAGTAAGAGACAGTAACATGCATGCAGCCTTCAACTGTTAGATCCTAATGATCAGCTCTCTGTTCCCCAGATAGTGGGCTAGTGCGTAAGCAGTGGAGCCAGAAACGGAAGTGTAGTAAGAGGGAGGTACCTCTCGCTTACACGAGGCGTAAAGTGACAGCTGTGTCGCGTTTCGTGGGTGTAAGTAGCCGGTGGCCAATGGAGGTGGGAGAGCAGAGCCTCCGTGTAGCCTCTTTGCGAATGTTTATGGTCGTCGGTAGCAATGAAAATGACCCCGACTGCTCGTTTGCTCCCGTATACCATAAAAAAAGATTAGCTTAGAGGGCACTTAAACATTTTGTAGGGAGTCAAGAATTGCATATGCACGTTAGGAAACAGAGCCGGTGAGCAAACCCCCGCGAGTCTCCCGCGCTTCGCTCTGTATACCGAGAGGTGGGTGGGAGCATGGGTGGTGGACGGTGGTGGGCTCGTGTAGTGGGCTGGATGAATTTAGGCTACAATCTCTAGGGTCTAGCCATCTGACATGTTCTAGTGTACCTATAGTTTAGTAAGAGGTAGCTGAATTGCGCCGGTGCGAGCGAGGTATTACATGACGCCGGCGTAAAACGACGTGCGGTGTGTAAGTAGCCGGTGGCCCATTTTGATTTTTTTTATGATATAGGGGGCAAACGAGCAGGTGTTTAGTGACTACCGCCGCCCATAGACATCCGCGAAACTAGGTGTCTTGCAGACGCGTTGCCGGCCTTTAAGAAAGAGGAATGCTTTTTTTTTGAAGATCCGTAAGTCGTATTGGATGGGAAATACGGAGGGAAGCAGCTGGTTCCATAGTACTGTTGTACGTTGTAAAAAATGGCGTTTATACCGCACAGTACTACATTTAGGAATATCGAGGTGGTGGGCGTGGAACTCTGAGTTCTGTCGCGATAGACGAAGGCGGGTAATGCATCAGTATGAGCTCTACGCGACTCTCTATGGGCATATGTAATCTATTTTAGTAAGAGGTAGTGCCACGCTGTATGCTTGCATGCAGCCGAATTGGGCCGGCACGACCGGGGAGGTACCTCTCGCTTACACGAGAGCGGCGTGAAGTGACAGCTGTGCTGTCGCGTTTCGTGCGGTGTGTAAGTAGCCGGTGGCCCATGGAGGTGGGAGGAGAAAGGGGGGCAGCGCATCTGTATAGTCTATATGCCGATGTCTCTGGGCGTCGGTAGTCATGAAAATGGCTACAACTGCTCGTTTGCCCCCTTATACCATAAAAAAAAAAAAAACTCGTTTGCACTCGATCGTGCTGCCCAGTTACGGTGCAATGGCGCAACCTAAAAATCCTCGTAACAGGATAAAGACAACGCAAATGGAATTCCGTCTATTTCGTAACGAGCCTCACGCGGTGGCGAAAAGATCACGCCAAGTTCGTGATAATTGTACAATAGCACTCGCTTCTCGAAAACACACCTTATTTCCTATGCAATAAGGACTGTTATTATTCGATACAGCCTGATCATGAAAAATAGCAGCTGCTCTTCTAAAATATACTTTCATTTTTACACAATAAGGATGGTTATTATTTGACACAGAGAGGTTTTGATAAACATCAGTCGCTCCCCCAAAATAGACTCTATTTCTTAAACAATAAGGTTGGTTATTATCCGACATGGCTAATGTATAGTTGAGATATGTGTGCCCTATTTCGTTGGTTATTTAAGTTGGTCTGATCGGTATGAGGTTATTGCTAGGTTATCCGGAACCTCCGTCACGCCTGGAATAGCTATTCGTGAATGCGAATAACACAGATTATCTCGATCATAAGGTCGGTAATAAATATGGATTGTGCTGTCGCATTTATGCCAAGTGGAAGTAGGACGAGTCTGACAGATCAGAGTTGACAGCTGATGCCTAAGTTTAATTTAGTCTAATATGCAGCTCTCTACTTACGGTGATATGCTTGTAGCTGTCATTGTCATAATGTCAAACTACAACAACAACACAAAATAGGAAGAGGTAGTGTCACACTGCTTGCATGCAGCCGAATTGGGCCGGCACGACCGGGGAGGTGCCTCTCGCTTACACGAGACCGGCGTAAAGTGATTGTCGTGTTTCGTGTGGTATGTAAGTAGCCGGTGGCCCGTGAAGGTGGGAGGTGAAAGGAGGGTAGCGCATCTGTATCGCCTTCGGATGTCTATGGGCGTCAGTAGTCATAAAAAAAAAAATGGCTCCGACTGCTCGTTTGCCCCCTTAAACCAAAAAAAAAAAAAAAAAAAAAACATCTCTCTCATGTCATCTGTACCTAACCATAGACATCATCTATGGTATGAGTATTCAGTATACAGTCTATGACTGAACATTGTCAACACATACACTAAACACGGTGTGTTTTCAGTGGAAGGTAGGAAGGAGGGCAACGCAACTGTATAGCCTTTATGCGGATGTCTATGGGCGCTGTCTTGAAAATGGTTCCGATGGCCCGTTGTATTGTGCCTACTTTTACTACGAAAAAGTCTTAGCATGTATTCTGTATCGATCAATATATCAAAAGCCTTTTTTTTCTTGACCAATGCCCTTTTGCAATACAAATGCCGATATTTAATCTAAAGTAGGAAAAACATTGCATTACGCGTGAGTAGTTGACGGCTGAAATGTGTATGTGTATCTTTTAATTGAAGTTGCCACATCTAAGTAACTCTGAAGCACTTCGAGCTTGTGACTTTAAGCCTTGACGGTGGTACAAGCTACAAGAGTATGTAGTGTGCTCTAAAGTTAGTGGTAGCATGCTGTTGCATGTGCTTTGCGTGCGAGTGGAGGAGGAAATTAAGGCATAACACACTTTACGCTTATCTCGTGGTACCTCCCCAAGAGGTACCTTCCCGGTCGTGTCCGCCCAATTCTTTTGCATGCAGGCATGCAGTGGGGTATTACTTCTTACAGTGTCTGTGGGTCATCAAAATTCCGTTTGCTCGTTGGCCTCCCTTTGCGTACCGCTTCAGTTGATTGGATTTTACCTCCCTATACATCTTTAATTTATCAGTTATGAAATGACCAGTGCGTCTCTTCTAAGCTGCAAGTCCTAAGTCACCTCATAAAATACGCGACATGGTTCTAGGTGCTATCCTTATTTCCCGACATAAAATATTTTGCTTTCGGGCTTCTTCAAATTCTTTCCCTTACTTACTGCTTTGACTACCTTTTTCATACGAACACTACGTGAACAGCCAGATGTTTCTCTGTCACAAACAGAGGAAGTCTCATTATACCTATTAATAGCCCGGTACACAAACATTTGACTAATTCCATTCCGTGAATATTTATAACTTTTGCATATCTCTGATGAGTGTCACTCCACACTGCATTCTTTTTCGGTACAGTTCTTTCATCCACCAACGAACTTTTCGGTCATGTTTTTTCTTATGTATAACACTGCGAATAATTAAAAACGCTGCCACTGCTCGTGCACGACTGGCCTGCATGTTGAACGACCGAACACTGGTGACTGGAACACTTGCCATGCGCGCCATGCGCGCTTAGTTGATACCAATCGAATATTTGGAGCGCGTTCGACTTCGTCGGCGGAACGCACTCTTGGCGCGGATGTTCATGGCACGCGCGCCAGGAGCGCATAGTCGATACGCAGCTTTATTGTACCTATTTTGTGTCAATAAAGAATTATTATTATTATTATTATTAATTATTATTATTATTATTTGTGCAGGCGGTCACCGCTCCAGTGTTAAATCCATCCAAAGCACGACAAAAAGCAATTTGTCTGCTATATCAGATTATCCTAGATTAGAGAATAGAAATTACATACAAAACAGTTCAATATTTTCTGCTTCAAAAAACTATTGAACAAATAGTTAATTTTGCATTTTAATATTAGTACCCTGCTAACATTTAACGCAGCCTCTCGTAACTTGGACCACACGGAGATATGATTGATGAGAAGCTCTTTAACAAATTGGTCGAATTATTTTTGTGTTGTGCTATTTGGTAACGCGAGTGTGGCCTTTCATCTGTTTGAGATTAGATCGCTGGTTAATTACGTGCCAAATAAATCTTATTAGCACTTACAGTCACAGCACACACGCGAGCTGTAGATGCGGTGACCGGCGACTTTGCATTCAGTCATAGTCGCAAGATCTAGCGACTCTCTGCGACCTGTCGCAGTAAAGTCGTGCGACAGTCGCGACCATAGACTTAGAATTGTTTTCACTACGTGAAAGATGTACGTGAAAGCGTGGGAGCGAGATATTCAAATTAAGTTCCAATCATCGGAAAATAAAAGACAGTAGAATAAGTACATATGAGACAATTATTTTACGCTAGTAATAGGCCATAGCGGCCTGATTACATACTAATTCTCTGTTTTTTTTATGTAGACATTAAGATTATTTACTTTTTTTTGAACTTTGACTTGTGAATGTTGTTTCACCTACTAAAGTGCACACATCAAAACCTTTCTCTAATGATGTACTTAATTTCTCTGTTAAATGTATTCATGTGTGCATCGCTGGTGTCCTTTTTAATAATAAATAAAATAAATAAAAAAAAAAAGTCATGTATGTGTTTTTGTACGGTTTTTGTAGTCATTCTCACATTTGTCAAATATTTTTTTTGTCTCGCCTCTGTTCTGACATTGTGTATCTTGTACATTCTAAATCTATGGTTGCGACCAAGGACGTTAAAAAAAGGCGGACGGAGTCTCTTCATACAACAACTAAAATCCCAGAGTAAGCTGACTTTGTACCATAGTATGCCGGAGACGTTGTCATGTTTGACAATTTTTAGAAAATACACGTAATTCGAGATGCCGTCGTGTGTAATAAAAAGCTGTGGAAACAAAAGCCAGGGGATCACTTTTCATAGGTAAGCAAGGAATATATTCAGCTTATTTCCGCAATTTTATTGTTTTCGTCAATGTTTTCCAAACAATTAATGTTGTCAGACAATTAACATTTTCATTTACCCTGAATTAGGCTAAATATTTTTTTACTATTATTTTTATGTTTTTCTTGTTTAATTTTTGTTCTTATATCTTGTGTATGGTAGTGTTAGTCTCACAAATAAAGCTATTTTTATTTATTTTATTTTTTATTTTATATATTTCGACCAAGCGATAAAAAACTACTTTGTTTGAATTTCGCGCTACGGTAGTATTATACCATTAAACGGCGTTAAATACCTCTATAACCGTTCTGGATGGTAAATAACAGCAAATAAAAAAATGTAAGCCAATAGAACTTCAAAAATATTTATTCAAATTATTTTAAAAAATGGTAATGGTAATTTTTCTTATGTCTCTATGTTCTTATGTCTAAAGTAACCCTTTACACGCGCAGACATAAATACATTGTCACAATTTTAATGCTTCAATATTTTTTAGGCAACATTCCGTCCGCCTTTTTTTAACGTCCTTGGTTGCGACTACATTTAGACGTTAATTGACATTACTTGACATACAATAGCGTCAAGTCGCCGCGGCTGGCGTCTTGAAGTGTGCGCTCGCCGCGTCTAGTCGCTGCATTCAGCGTCTAAAAACGACTGAGTCGCCGTTCGTCGCGTCTCAAAGTCTCGCGTCTGTTGTCGCCCTTAGGCACAATGCATACTAGCTGGTGCCCGTGACTTGGCTCGCGAGCGTTTTTGGACATTCGTAGAACTTCTAAGAATGAAACTGAATAATTTAAAATCAATTTGCTCCGAAGTGTCACTCGGGTAAAGTAAATCCCAAGCAAAGCATTATTTTTTTCGAGATAAATATATATTTCTTTTTGAAGTAAAACTTCTATATGCGCGCATGACTTGGGGAGTAAGCTGGCGAGAGCGTTACAAAAATCACACGTCGGGCGAGGCCAATGGAAGTTGTCATTCAAATTCAATATTCAAGTGAATTTTCAAATTTGAAGATATGACATGTTATGTCATTGTGACTACGGTAATGAATATAAATAATTTAGTTTTACGTCAGTTGTGTGGTCTAAGGTCTAAAGCGCACACTTTGAACTTCTGCTGTGGTGGCTAATAAAGGTCCAATACAGCTTCATGGGATTGCAATGAGGGCGAATGTGGTTATGGTCGAAAAATTGACCGACCCCATGTAACGAATGGTCATAGTCATACAAACACGACTGAAGATCTTAAATATTTATTATACTATTAAATATATATAATATAGATAAATATAATCTGGCATAACATTAAAACAATTTGCTACGATAATATAAATGAATTTTCTTGAATTTAAACTAAGTTATAAATTATTTATAATAAAAAACTGGCCAAGTGCGAGTCGGACTCGCACACGAAGGGTTCCGTACCATTATTGTATGGGCACCCCGCCCAAGTGTTTAATTTTTTTTTTATTTTTAGTATTTGTTGTTATAGCGGCAAAGCTACCACGGTTTATGAGATACAGCCTAGTGACAGACGGACGGACAGCGAAGACTTAGTATTAGGGTTCAGTATACCTTTTAGGTACGAAACCCTAATAAATTATTAGTAAATAAATTATTTGTTTTCTACGGATTGAAGATTTGAGTTATCTTCCAGAAATGACAGATAAATTAGTCCGTTTTTTAATTTCAGAGATTAAATTGACATGAGCTTGTTTGCTTTTGTGATTCTTAAATAGTGTTGCTATGCCGAATGCAGCTGAATTAGTCAAATGTGAACCTCACCAAGAATGAACTCCAGGTCCAGCAGCAGCCGCTTCGGCTGATCATGATCATGACGAACCTCACCTGACCGTTCCAAAGTGAACAGTCGCATTTCGTGCGGTAAGCGGTTTCAGAGTTTTCGGTGGCAGGTAGGAGGGTAAAGTCACGTCTGTATAACCTCTTGCAGATATTTATGGGCGTTGGTAGCCACTAAACGAATTCGACAGCTTATTCACCCCTTTGAAAAATAAAATATATTATGCATTTCTTCTTTAACTGAGTCTACTAATTTTTTTTATTGTATAAGGGGGGCAAATGAGCAATCGATTTCGTGATTCACATATCGATTTCGTGATTCACAGATTCGTCGCCCCCTTCCTCCTCCTCCCTTCATGGACCACCGGCTAAATACACACACACAGCTGTCACTTACCTTCCCAGTCGTGCCGGCCCAATTCGGTTTCATGCATGCATGCAGTGTGGCCTCTTACGAAATACTTGTCAATAATATACGTTTTTTATATTATTTCCCCTTTTATTAATTTAACTTCATTAATGTAATTTAAATTAATAAAAACCGGCCAAGTGCCAGTCGGACTTACACACCCAGGATTCCGTACGAACGAAACGCATAGGGAGACATTTTTTACCAAAAATAAAATAACTTGTTTATTATTATAATATTTATATTATATGTTTCATAGCATTTGTATGAACGAAAAAGTTGTATTTGCGTTGTTTGAAAATGCATTATTTCTCAAAAACTAATAATGATATCTCGCTCAAACCAATTTTTGTTGATAGTTTTCATTCAAATCTACAACATATTTCTCACTCTCTTATTTTAAAAGTTAGAGGATATAATTGAAAAAGTATACAAAACGTACTAAGTTATTTACAACTCTTGCTAAAATCCTCAAAACATTAAGATCAGATACTTTTGCTTTATTTTCTGATTTTAGACATTCAACTGTCTATTTCTCTAGGCATATGACTAGGCATATACCTGAAGGTCACGATCTATGAGAGTTAGGAAAGCACCAGCCGCTACAGATGTTTCACTATGTGCTAAGTGATATGGCAAGAGACAATTGTTGCACCGATCAACACGAGTGGTCAGGGATCCGCGGCGACGCGGAAAATCCATGTGGAATCATTTGATTTTTTGAGGCGTTTTCAGAAACATATATTTTAGGCCTGTAGTTTGAAAGAAATACGATGAGTCAAATGATGAAATGTGTTGTAAATGACAATTTTTTTTCATATATATAAATATAGCTAAAACTTTTCACTTGTAAAGTATTGTGCTTGAGAAATAAATTCTTGTCAAGTGTCTGAATAGATCTAACATTGTACAGGACCATTTTTTTGTTTTTTTTTAGGAATTGCGTTGTTGTCGTTCACAAAAATTCGTAGGTATATTATTACTCTTACACGCCAAAAACGAATGAAATGAGATTTGGTTGCAATTTGCCAAAGATCACGGCCAGTGGCGTGTGGAGAGGCCTGTGTTCAACAGTGGACTGCAATTGGCTGATGATGTTGATGATGACGATTGCCGCATGTGTAGATTGCAATCTGGATAAAATTCTAGGTATTTTTCATCCCGCATAAAATTATTCGTTCTCTTGGATTTAACTGAAACAACTCGCCACAGTAACTTTATAATAAGAATTTCTTCTAAAAAATCAAAAAAGAAAATTCGGTTCTTTTGATAAAATATAAATCCACGATGACGAGGAAACCCATGAAATTACGTAGTTGAGGTAAAAAACAACAGTGTAATTATTTCAACGGTATCTTAACTTGCGGAACCCACATTGGATTATCACCGCTCGCTCTTTAGTTTTGTTATGTAATGCGCTTGTTAGGAAGTGTGAATTTATTTAGGAAATAGCAAAGCATTATCTGTAATATTGTTATCATTTTTACGCCTTAACGGAATGCGTTTGAAGGAGGGCAATTTTTTTAGAATGTATGTATGTATGTAGTAATAGTAAGAGGTAGTGCCACGCTGCATACACACATGCAGCCGAATAGGGCCGGCACGACCGGGGTGGTGCCTCTCGCTTACACGGTACCGACGTGAAGTGACAGTTGTGCGGTCTGCAAGTAGCCGGTGGCCCATGGAGGAGGGAGGAGGAAAGAGGGCAACGCATCTGTACTGTATCTGTCGCTGCGAAGAGATGGTCTAGATAAGGCACATAATTATAAAAACCTATGGTGGTGATATTTCTGAAATATGATACCTATGCAACTAAAAGCGGTCACCCATCCACATCCAGTTCTAACCTATCGTTGCTTAACTTGTTGAATCGATCTTGACTACACCAATGACGACATGAGCTGTTATTACCGAATTGCGTGCGGTACGCAGATTGCGTTCACATCAAACAAAATGTAAACTTGAAAAGGTCACTTTCAAGTGGCCACATTTTGACACATAATATTGCACGAGCCTAGTTCGATGAGGAAAAACATTTCGAATAAATAAATAGATTTCTTTTGTCACACGTATTACCACTAAAAAGGTTATATAATGTTTTTTCTTCTTTTTTTTTTTTAATGGA
>LUGF01054524.1:65856-76172 GCA_001625245.1 Calycopis cecrops | reverse complement strand
CGAGACCGCTAAACCATTTGAAACATTAATAGATTCCTTAAAATTACGCATGTATTGATTATAATAATAAAGTACAAAAGTAAATACTTTATAATTTCCATAATGTGTTTTTTCTTGTTAGCCATATTTGTACACTGATTGTTTATTCACACAATTTATTGTTTATAAGAAATTGAAAAAATAAATCAACAACAACAGCGAAACGGAGCGCACTTTCAGTGTCATATAAATTTAAACTTTATTTTCATTATTGTAGTACTTATTGTCGAATTCTCGCGACTTCCGCGCGGATTCCAGCGAAGACTCGCGCAGTCGCGGGAATCGGCGCGGCTCGTTCGAGTTTCTCATGCAATAATAAGTATTATAGTAATTATTATAAAGTTGAAATTCATATGACACATAAACTGCGCTTCGCTTCGCTGCGCTTCGCCGCGCTTTTGGTGTGAATTGACCCTAACACCAACTCAACAAGCGGTTGCGATGAATTGGGCCGGCGCGAGTTTTAAAATATTATTACAGAAATACATATATTATGTACCTATACATCATATGTTATATAATATACATCTATGACCTAGACAGGATTCGAATCCGTGTGCACAGGCATATAGTTATGGCTAGCGGAATTACTAACCGTTCTAACGCACGAAACGATGTCACTTCACGGCTGTATTATGAGAGCGAGGGGTACTCCCCCGGTACTTCCAGCCAGATTTGGCTGCAATGCAGCAATGGCACTAACTCTTACAAAAAAGGATTTAGTTTCACGAACAAAACTTTTTGGAACCCTTTGATTTTTTTGTACGACTACAACGAAAAATATTAATGAGTGTAATGTGTCCTGTGCATTCTTTCTAAGGTCTATGAATAGCGATCATCAAAATATAGTGCCACAAACTTTTCTGACCCGGTCGTGGCGGCGCTCTTCTGACAAGAGTGACAAGTCTTGTCTAATTAAGTATTGCCATTAAATGAAATATCCCGATTTTTAGGGTAAAAATATTGTGCGATGCAGGAAGTAATTGAAATTTTGGCATCACGATACTAAAATCATGATAACTATTATTTTAATAGTTATTTAGAAATAAAAAAATTAATTATGATATATATGAAATATGTATGTTGTAATCATGCTCGTGTAAAAAATCAAATTTACAAACAATCAACAATTTTACTTTATTAAGATATTAATGGCACTTGGAGACGTTTCTCTTCTTGCATAAAAGATAAAACTTTTAAAATTATGTTTCTCTCATCCCTTTGGGTAAATGAGGTTTGAGCATCGTTCCACTAATAAAACTGACAACAGATTGTCATTTCAAAATGACGGCTTTAGTTCCAATCCTGTCCACCGGGTCAGATATGTTTGTGGCACTATAATTATTCTATAACCAAGCATCAAATACATTGTGCCAATAAATGACGTAAATTTAGCGCCATCTATGAAAAAAATTGGCGCATTTGATCTGCAACATCATATTAGTTTGCGGATTTGCCGTATGTCCAAAGAGTGGCGCTCAATTATTGAATGTTTAAATTATATTTAGTGGGCGTGGCTTAAACTTCATTTTCCCAAGGTCATTCACAATATTCAGCGCCTTAAGTACTGCACTTTGTTAGCAAAGTTAAAAGAGAATCGTCACGTTTAAAGCGATTTTTATATTATTTTTTGTTCGAAACATTACTTTTTGATAACCTAGTTATCACCAAAGGAAGATCAAGGTGACGTTCAAAATGTTAGTGAACACCAAAGGAATTTAGGGCAATGGTTAAAATTTATAAGCAAATATGTCTTTATTTATATGCTTTCTGAAATTAATCGGATATATTTTTTGTATTTGTCTACATTCGATGCACCTAAGTCGATGATGACAAGTATAGCTTAAGGAAAAATCTGCAAATATAATCGCATTTTTACATGGTTTTTTATTTATTTACCTACGTAATATTTTCAGATTTTTTGACATGGTCTCGTCAACAAATCGTGATTTTTTATCTTTTATTTATAGTATTACAATTTTGACATGTAGAGCAGGCCCTGTATTTAAATATGCAAAACCTGAATGCCGCATTCCACCAACGGATTTGAGTTGAGGGTTACTTATAGATTAAGAATTCGACTAACCGATAACTCAAATCCATTGGTGGAATGCGGCACTCAGGTTTTGTATACTCAAATACTTTCAGGGCCAGCTCTAATGCCCTCGTTGTCACCAAGTAACAATATGTTAATGAGATCCCGTAGAAATCAAAATCAACTATCCAATTCTATTTGCACATACATGCAGAATACGTATTCTGAGCCATAAGTAACACGACAAACATGACTGACCGACTGGCGACACAATATCACCTGATGATCGACTAACACTTTATAAACCACCCGAATCCCACGAGAACCTCGTTAGTTATGCAATAATTAACAAGCAACAAAATACATTGCAATATAATTAAGTATATACAATGTATTCTATCGCGTTCGATGCAAATATCCACTTGCAGAATATGACAAAACCTCCGCGGAGGTTTTGTCATATTAACGCGATAGAATCCGTTTAAAGAATCTTAATCATGAGCAACATTCGCGTAAATATACGAAAACTATATATACAATGTACCTTAACAATTATGATTTATCTCATAATCTCCCTAATCGAATTGTAAAATATAATGACTTGTATGGTCTTTCAATAATTAGTACCTAACATTCATATTGCTGAAAACAGACTGCGGACGTAGTGTTACCAGTCGTCTGGATAAAGCCGGACATAGCAAATTTTTTTTATAATATTATGTAAACTAGCTACTCATTTTGTTGGGCGTCAAAAATAAAACTTGTTCAATCCTATTAAAATATAGCCTATTTAGCCACAGACATCCGTAACACCAGAGGTCTAAAAGATGCGTTGCCGTATTACATTACTTACTTNGGGGGGGGGGGGGGGGGGGGGAAATGAGCAGTCGGAGACATTTTCATGACTACTGACGCCCACAGACTATACAGAGACTATACAGATGTGCTGCCCTCCTTTCTCCCCCCACCTCCATGGGCCACCGGCCGACCGGATGGTAAACGCGACAGCACTTTCTGTCGGTCTCGTGTAAGTGAAAGGTACCTTCCCCGGTCTTTCGTCAATTCGGATGCATGCAGTGTGGCTCTCTTGCAAAGCTACGTAGTGTATTTCCATTTTTTCATTTCACTAATGAAATATATTGAAAATCGGTCCTTTAATTTTGGCGTTTATTCGATACAAGCAAACAATATAATGTTTCCTCTTTGTATATTATTTATTTCTAAAGAGTCCTTATAGTATACTTTGTCCTTTCTTATACCTCAAAGAATATATGTACAAAGTTTCAGGAGCATCGGTTGACTAGTTTGGCGTGTAAGCGTAACAAACAAACTCACAATCCCATTACATATTACACAAAAAGAAAACTCTCCAAATTATAAAATACCCATATAGTCCGGGCTTTTATTCAAATGTACTTAACTGGCCGGTCTGTCCGAGCAGGTTTGACGACATGGCAACCCTAGCGGACATGACTAGCGACTATTATAATTATTCCGCTAAACTGTTGCATAAAGTTTCTTAGAAATTTGTGTAACTAAGTACATTATACTATCTGTGTATAAACAGTGTTTAGCTAATAAACTTATATGAGCTGACGAACTTGTATCTGCAGTGCCTGCAAACGTTTTGTATTCAACGGACTACATATATACCTGTATTACATCGATGTACCTGCGCAGAACGCATTATTTTGAAAGGCGCGAAAATATTTCAGCCAATCAGCAGGCTGTACTTTTGCTCGGAAAATTCTTTGTCTGCCATTGGCCAAACGAGAGCGCGCCATATTGACAAACGCCATTTCTTTTAATCTAGTGTCAACTTTCATTCAGTCCAACGTAAATTGTCATTCATACTAATTTTGTCGTATACGCATACACTTGAGGACAAAATTAATAGTTACGTTTAGTATTTATTTTATTTACAAATGTCTTCGCCTAAAAGAGGACGGCCTATCAAAAGCCAAGCCAGGCAAATAATACATAATGTGCATCAATTCATGAAAAGTGAATCTCAGCTATCTAAAAATAAAGTATTCACTAAAGATGATTTCCAGAACGTTATGGAACGTACTGCACGAGCGGCTGGAATATCGCGAAAGACAGTTAGTGTTATCCTGAAAGAATCGTGTGCGGTTGTTGCGTCAACAAGTGGCCCTGCTTTCAGCACTCCTAAAAAATGGACCCCCAAACTACACGAAACGCGACAACAAATATTTCACATAACGGTGGTATCATATAAACGAGAGGTATAATATTCCTGGTCGTGCCTGTTCAGTTCCGCTGTAATGCACCATGCCACTAGCTCTTACAAATATGTATATAGTTCAATAAAAAGTAAGGATAAAATAAATAAATAAAAGTAGTAATAGTCTTCATAATAAATATTATAATACACCATACACCATGCCACTAGCTCTTACAAATATGTATATAGTTCAATAAAAAGTAAGGATAAAATAAATAAATAAAAGTAGTAATAGTCTTCATAATAAATATTATAATATGTATTATGAGTCAATTTCATTGCCACGCAGTGTACAGATAGTTTGAGCTAGATAGCACGAGCGCACGTGTTGTTATATTTTCAACCTTATGGTTTGAAGAATAAGGTTTTTATTAAATTGGTGTGATATATCGGATTACATCGGCTTATGTAAGTACTCTTCTGCGCCGACGACGACAACCGATGTAACTTATAAACGTGGTACTAGTATACCTAAGTGGATAATATTTTTTTCAGTAATATACCTAACTACATAAATTTACCTACATTTAAAAGTAAAAAAAAAAAAAAAGATTCTGACTTCATTGCATTGATATTAAGTGAAAAACATCAAGTTACATTGAAAATTAATATCATGCCACCCTGCTCCAGGGAAAATATTTAAAGTTCCTTTAAAAATACCTACTTTAAAATTTAAATAAAAATATTGGTAAGGCAAATATAATATAGGTAAATGTCACATATTATGACCATCGTTAGCAATTTTAATTTTTTTTAAATAAAATACCTATACTGTAGACCTTTAACTCCATCTACTAATACTATAAATGCGAAAGTTTGTATGTTTGTTTGTTACTCCTTCAGACAAAAACTGCTGAACCGATTTTCATGAAATTTGGCACACACATAGAAGGTATCTGGGATTAACACATAGGAGACACACATAGTTTTTATCCCGTAATGTTTTTATGGGATGCCATGGGATGATTTTTATTTTCCACGGGATCCAATCTATTACGCGGGTGAAACCGCGAGGCGCAGCTAGTAAACAACTAAAATATTACTAGTAATGACGATATGCAAATTCGATTTCATATAAGTATGGGTTCTGATGATGATGATAGGCGTAATGATGATTACTCACAGTTGTCCAACCTAGTGGTCCACCTTGAACTAAAAGCAATCGCGTCGTTTTGTTCTCTGTTCTCACGAGAGTGTTTAGTTACGTAGGAGACGTCGCGTGTAAAGAATGGACGCCTTCGTCGGTAAGAAATATAAATTGACAAAATCAGAAAACTTTGAAGAATATTTAAAATTCATAGGTAAGTTATTTTTGTGTTTATTTTTTTTTTAATTTAAACATTGATTTTTGTATTTTAAAATTGTGTGTGAGTGATGAAATTTTAATAACAATTTTGTAATAATATTGTGAAGTGTGTAGTGTAAATGTTGATATTTAGTCAACAGTTTTTTCAGGTTCAGTAACTCAGGCAATATGAAATTATATTATTTGATTTGATTCCCTTATCGATAAAAATGTATCTAGTATTTATATACTTACCTATATACTATATTATTATAGTAAGTACTTATATATGTAAATTGAAAATTTTAATATATTATTAGGTACCCTTACAGAATTCGCGCAATATAGCTATCATATTTTGTGATTATCTGAATGGTTTTAATTGATAAGAAATTGATTGAATTCATTTTGTAAATAAATAATTTATTTTTTAAAAAAGATCCAAACATGGCATAAGGTAGCCCTGAAAATTAACGCAAAGTAATGCATCGTAGTATTTTCAAGTACGATTGTAAAAATGATAATATTTTTATTGATATTATTAGCATGTACTTGAATGAATTATTTTACAGTAGTTCTAAACCTTTAATTTAGTAACTAAGGTTTATATTCAATATCTGTTTTGAACTGTCCTACTTATAACATAGTATGTGATTCGTGCAGTTTGAAATTTGGATAGAATGAAATAAGTGCATAATCTGCATGTTGAAGTCTTCGTGTGATCGTTTGCCCTTCCTGGCTATTAAAATTCTTAAATACAATAATGTTAAAGAGTTTCTAGCAGCTGCTTGTAGCACTGTTAAGTGACTGGCAAGTGTAGAGTCATGTTTTGTGTTGATGCTAGTTTCCGTAGGTCTGTTGAAGGAAGTTATAAATTGAGTGGTGAAGGTCGAAAAATATTATATCTAGAAACTTGAAATTTGGTACAGGGATTCCTTTTTGTGATGTAAGTGAGCACTAAGAAAATATTTATTAAAATTCAACATCTAGGGGGTGAATTTGATATAAAATATCAGAGATTTCTTTCAATTAAATATCAAATCAAATAAAAAAATCAAAAATCATTTATTGCCAGATTTTACAAAATCATTTAAGGTCGAAACCTCCTTTTAATTATGAGATATACTTGTATTAGGAGGTTACGCTCTACATACAAAGTTTAGATACAAGTAAATAGCACAGCTAATTTTGAATATACATGATATCGAATATTTACTGTTATTACAGGCTTGGGAATTATATCGCGCAAAATAGTAATAGCTTTATCGCCAGTCAGCACGTTGACTAAAAACGAGGATGGATCCTACACGTTCACCATGACCACGCCGTTGCGAAGCCTCGTCACGCGGTTCACACTTGACGAAGAGTTCGTTGAGGAGAGGCCGGACGGAGCAAAGGTAGTTATTTGAAGGTACTTTTATTACTATTATTCTAATTTTGTAATAGTACCACACTGCATTGCAGATTTGGGAGGTACCTCTCGTTTACACGAGTAGAGTGACTTTGCTGTTGTGTAGGAGAACGGAGGGCGACTCATCTGTATTACCTCTATGCGGATGTCTTGATGTCTTGGGGTGTTGGTGATCACGATAATGGCCCCGCCATACTATAAACATTCATTTGTAAATGATTCTAACTCTTAAAAGGGTGTAGGCGGAACAAAACTGTATCGCATCTTAAATATAAAGTAGGATAAGATATTTCATAAATAAAACTAGTAAAAGATAACCATCAGACACGTTTATTAAGTTCGTAAATTTTAATTTTTGTAGTAGTAGATAAATTTTATATTTTTTATTATAGAGGTCCTGGATTCAATTCATAGGACAAAAATAGTGGACATATCTAATCATAAACTTTCTTAGTACCAGTGCGGAGTTCGATGTTCCTGATTGATTTGAGGTTCAATTTAAATTGCAAGTATTTGAGGTTCAATTTAAAAGTCAGCTTGATCTAATGGGCATAACCAAGAAAGTACCGCTCTTTTATGGGCAAGGTGACATCACTTTGGGGATTGCCAAAGCCAAAGCTTCGCATTATTGAGATTTGTGTGGCAGTCACAGATACTGAAAATTCAGCTCATAATATTCGCGTCAAATGGGAAAACCGGTACCTACTACTGGGATTGCGAAATATGGAAGATTACTCAATTTATTATCTCAAGTTGGACTAGCCTTCTTCAAGCGATACTCGTATGCATTCCTGGTATTTTCCGAACTAGAGATTAAACAATATTAGGTATACTTATTAGTTTTTTTCTAAATACAATTCAAACAAGAATAATAAGCAAAAATGAAGCGCTAATTTTATTGCTGAATTTATAATTAAGTTTTTTAACGACCAGCCAAATAATATGAATAGACGTACCGTTTACGAAAATATGTTATGAATGCATACACGAAGTAAATATTTCTATATTATGAAGGCTATTCATAATATTATGTATTCATGTTATCTGTGGACAACTTCCCAAGATGAAAGTCGACTGCATAAATATAACAGGGTGGCCCGTTTACAGTGGTCCAAAGTTTTTTTCAGCTTGAGAGCATCATGAGTGATCATATTATAAAACACATTATAGGGCGCAGAAATTTTTTACCTTTAAAAAATGGCATCTGTGAATAACTTACATTGATGAAAAATATTTTACAGCTAAAATCAGTTATGACATGGGACGGAAACAAGTTGATTCAAACTCAAATAGAGAAATGCGGACGAAAATCAACACACATAAGAGAATTTAATGACAAAGTAATGACTGTGGTATGTATTACATTACCTTCTATCTATTATTTTCATATCCTTAGGTTGCTCCTTATCCATACGCAGGCATTAAGAATCGTGAAGAGGTGAATGTGATAAATCATAAAAAATCCCGACTGTTTAAAATATTTAGAAACTGAAAGTAACAAGTAACATAGAAGAAAAAGCTACATTACATAGGTACATTTTGATACTCACTGTCGAATTTGAATCCAAAATCTGGTGTTTTGTTTTTTTTTTTAATGTACCTGATAGCAGGGCAACTCATATTCTAAGTACTAATATTATAATTGCAAAAGTTTGTATTTGTTTGTTTGTTTATTACTCCTTCACGCAAAAACTGCTGAACCGATAATCATGAAATTCGGCACACACATAGATAGTAATTTAAATTCACTCTAGAATAGATTTTTATCCCGAAAAAATATTCCGAAGGCATGCTATGGGATGATTTTCTCTTTTCCACGCGATCGAAATTTACGCGGGTGAAACTGCGGGAAAAACTGCTAGTGTACCTATATCCGTAAGTAAAATGAAGTGCCATACTGCATTGCAGCCGATTCAGACCGGTTCGATCGAGAAAGTACCTCTCGCTCACATGATTTCGCCTTAAATAAAAGCTTCCGTATTTTGTACGGTTTGTAGTAGCCGGTAGTCTATTGGAGGAATGGCGTAAAAGGGAGAGATGTATTTGCATATGCGGATGTTGTTGGGCGTCGATTGACACAAAATATCGATAACTTGCTTGTCCCCCCAAACTGAAATGTCGATGTTTAAATGTAAACCGAAATGTCGATGCTCGCCTACCACTGAGTGATTCAACCTGTAATTAAGATTTAGACAAGCTTCTAATGTTATGTTTCAGACCACAACAGCTGAGGGCTGGGACGGGGCCTGTATAAGAACGTATGAACTTGTGGAGTAGGAACTAACTAGACTATTTCTACCGTACATTTTTCGAGTGAGATATCAGATATCTAAATTAAACTGATGCGCTGTATCTTTAGTCAAATGTCATGTATTGATTACACAATATTATAGCGTAGTTTCTTAGATAAAGTATATACGTAATTTACAAAAAAATTGAAGTACGTTTTTCTCGTTTACACATCTTATATCTAAGACATTTTTTTTTAAATTGAAAAAATCAATTGAATTAGAACAAGTTTGCAATTTTCCCATAATGAATCTAGGTACTCGAAACACCAAATAAGGAAGTGGTTCTTTGTGATATTTCGATTTATACTTAGAATAAGGATAAATTAATGAGTAAAGTAGATGTGTCATCTATGTGGCAACGAAGGAAAAAAAGAATTTTAAACTATAGTCAGACATTCCGGGTATTTGGACAACTTTAATTTTTATTCGGCCTGTTTAGCTGATGATGTTGATGATCATAATGATGATCATAATCATCATCAACATCATCAGCCGGACGTCGTCCACTGCTGAACACGAGCCTCCTCCATAGAACGCCAAAAATTTTTTTAGCATATTTATATAATTAAAATATAATAAAATATCTTCGTACATGGTTCAATGTTGTTCCGGAATGTATATTTTAGCGTTCCTAAGTTTAACAAGAATTTGCCTCGTATCTGATGAATGAGGACACATCCACTGAACTTCACCATATTAATTAGTTGTATATAGAAAATAAATTGTGTTAAGAATAAATAAAAAGAATTACATAATGTGTCTTATTTATTATATATATACCTATTACATATATAGCAAATGTAATAAATGTTACTAATCACCTGCTCGTTTGCTCCCAATAATATATAAAAAAATGTGCTTTCCAATATCCTTGGGTAGATAAACCAATAATTGTAATGGTTTACTCCTATTCCATATTCATGATAACATAATCCATACAACTAAGATAATATATAACCACACACGTCTTAGTGCCCTTAGAGCGGCTCGTGTAAATGGCAGAGGTAACT
>LUGF01054524.1:46060-65843 GCA_001625245.1 Calycopis cecrops | reverse complement strand
TCAACCGGCACCGTCGGCGGCAGCCATCACCGCATCGTCGTCAGCCGTCGACAATTCAGCTTCAAAGTTGACTGCTGACGTCTGAAGTTACCTTTGCCATTCACACATGCCGCTCGTGTGTAAGAGCCCTTAGGGATCTGTGTCTGAAAAAGTAAAAACGAAATCCTCATATGATCACTCTATACGTCTGTATGCTTGTCAAGAACCGTTTATAAAACATTTGGTCGATATTTTATGTATTTTTTCACCGCTCTTAAGCATTTTCCAGGGCAGAAGCATCCTAGGCGGTAAGTAGGGTTCGAGAGTCGAGATGCGGATCCTCATACCCACATCACACACCCATACAAACAAAAATAAGGAAAACATACTACGAAACTATGTTGAGGTGTGTTATAATACGCAGAATACCAAACAACTTGAGTCACTTTAACAGAAGACGATTTCCGCGAGCCGTATGACACAGCGAAGTGGACTGACTCACTTCTCTTAGACGGTTCGCCTTCCCTCTGCCGAACATAACACATTGCGCAGTATAACGTGTTGCAGGCTTTCACGATGCCAAGATGGGAAAGATTAGGACTGGTAGTTGAAGATGGTATATTCTATCCTTTTCAACAATTAACATATTATTATGTCGCAATTATCATTTTATCTGCGTCGACTCAATGAAACCAGCCACCAGAAGTACCTACCTAATTATTTTCATGATGTGGGAATCGCAGCACCAGCCCTCGGTAGGCTCCGGTGTATGATTATCACGGTACATTATTATGGTGTGTCAAATAGCACTAACAATGGGTACTACCAATGCTACTAATGCCGCCTTTATAGAAGTGCTCCAGAACTTTTAAACATGAGACAAAACAACCCCATTCTGACAGTGAAATGAAGTTTTTTTTTGGCATAGGCAAACGAGCAGACAAAGCCATTTTCATGACCATCGACACCCACAGTCATCCGCATAGAGGCTATACAGATGCGCTGCCCTCCTCTCTCCTCCCACCACCATGGGTCACCGGCTACTTACACGCACGAAACGCACGAAACGCGACAGCACAGCTGTCACTTTGCGCCGGTCTCGTGTAAGCGAGAGGTACCTCCCCGGCTGTGCCGGCCCAACGGCTACATGCAAGCATGCTGTGTAGTACTCTACCTCTTCCTGTATCAGTATTTAAAAAAAAAAAATATCTACACGTCATAATTACATTGAAAAGTAGAACGCATGTCTTCAAAACTAATAAGCAGAACTGATATGGGAATAGTCTTACTACACAGGAGTCTTTTTTCTTAATCCCGACGCTTCGAAGCGTATAGGGATCAACAACAACAACAACAGGGGACGTAAAACTTTAACAAGAAGGACGCTGCTGCCCGTGCTCTGACCTCAATATCACTTACTGCATTTATATTTGAAGGAATATTATTATTATAGTATAAAGTAATCGAAGATGATATCGGAGACCGCAAAAAAAACGCCTTGCAATTATGAATATTCTTTTTTTTTCAGATTATAATCAATCGAACTATCCACTTATATGATGTAATTTCCTGGACCCTCTTGACTTTGACAATTTTTCACCGCCTTTGTTATATAATGTAGTTGCATTATATAACAAAGGCGGTGAAAAATTTAAAAATCCTGCAACCTACTGTATTATATTTTTCTTTTAGGTAAAAAGCACGGCTAGAATTAAGACTAACTTTGGATCAGATTAGAATCTGCAATAATGTAAAATAAGTTTAAGACTAAAAATGTATGCTTCGTTCGAAATGTCGTCATCTATAGAGACGAGCCATCTCATAGTATATTATAGTATACAAGTGTTCGCGTAGACACAAGTGCACTCTCTATTCCCTCATTATCATATTCTGATGGGACAGCAGTCCGACACGACTGGAGAGAAATCAGGCGCAGGACCGACAACTTAACGTATTCTCCGAGTCACGGGGGTGCAACACCGCTAACTTCCTGACTCCGGACAGTTATTAGAAATTTAAAAATCTCTGACAAGGGATTCGAAGCCGGCACCTCACGTCTCGTTTTAATCACATTCAGTAGCGTCCGGCAATAGAAAATGTATTCTTTCTCTCTTTTTCTATCTATCTTTCTCTTCTTTTCAAAAAGTTAATAGTCCACTAAAATCTAAAGGATTTGCCGTTGTCTCAAAATGAACTGAATCATAATAATAATAACCTAAAAAGCATAGACTTAATATTAAGTCTATGCTAAAAAGTAGATAATTCAAATAAGGTTACATAATAAAATAAAGGTAATATATACAGAACAAACCGTTGCGGGAGCCTGTGATCGCCGTGTTAGAGACTCCCGGATCTGTCAACAATAGGACGCCTCGGTAGCTAGGAGACTTCTTTATAAGAACCGGTTCATCACGAAGAAAGTCACTCGGACACTTAGGCTGACTCCGAAAACTAAAAAGCTTTGGGGTGACTGCAAAAATGACGGGTAGTAGCAACGGATATTGTGTCACCTACTAACACCCATCCGTCGTCTGCAGAAGAGTTCAATATCTTCCGACTCTTCCCTTACTCTAAGAGAGAGCTAGAGAAGGACGTAGACCTGAATGATCTTCAGCAAATATATTTTGGTAATTCTGAGAATTGCAAGTGTATACCTCCCTTGATGACGCACTTCCAATCACTTCATCAATATTAACGAAGGGATTCCGAACATGGAGCACCCGGGCGAGGGCGTCACCTTCTCGGTGACAGAACAAGTCGCCGTACTTTAAGATTATCGAGTCTTCTCCATGTCTGTAGACTTTAGATAATCCTGAAACATCCCCCAGCAACTTATCCAAACACTCTTCTATCTCTAGGATATTTTCGTCGTGCCGGAGCGAGACAGTTGAGTTTACCAGGACCAGTTCCATCAGATATTAGGCCGATCTATACCAGCAATCCTTAGCACGTGCAGCGATGTGGTAAAGCCGGAGCAGGGGGCTCCGCCCTTACCGCATCTGCTACCGCAGATTCGGGATATGAAGCTGCCGGACACTGAGGGGTTTTGGTTTCAATCCTCAAGCTTGGAGAGACTGTTAAGGATCAACAGTGATGCTAAATTTTAACATGAGGATGCTGCTACCCGTCCTCTGTTTGCAAATTCACCTCTACCGATCTCGGAACGATTTGACCGCCGTTCATCGGTCGACTGACTGTGCTGGTGGATATCACACAACGTGCGGTTGGGTCATCACTTCCCGTGGCCAATGATTAAGGAGTGGTTAAAGCACCCTAGGGGTGCCCTCACACTCTCTCTCGCATAGGTTGAGGTTGAAAACTGATGTTTAGCCTGATCTGTGTATGTTGATTCGCCGGCAGTCGACATCTACTGACCACCACAGTGGCGACATCCGCGATATGACCGTGTTCAAATAAACCGATGGTATAGCGGTTAGTCTTTAGTTGCATTTTATGAGCGAGAGGTTATTCCCCTAGTTGCGTCGGCTTAATTTAGCTACAATCCTCTTACGAAATCTATCAATATAATGTTAGAAAATTACACCTACTATGGTGTTGTCTAATTACCTTTACGAGTACCTTTACACCTATGTTACTAGAGAGGTATTTTGCAATCAATACGTTGTTGGCATGGAATAACAATGACTGTATTGAATTATAACATTTTTATCACATATGATATATCTTTCCCCAAAATGTTATCATGGATGATTCATTTTTCGCATCCATGTATCATCATTGTAAGGCGAAATCAGAGTAAATGTGTGACACATATCAAATAATAAAATACTAGCTTTGGTCTGCACTTGAGTTTGCATGAAAACAGTCCGTTAAGTTATTCGCATTATCACAAACAATACAGATGCGTTCCTGACATATATCCATAAGAATTGGCATGGTAGAGACTAAAATGTCATGCTCTTCGCTCATGACCATTGGTATATTATTCTACTGAATTCCCTCCTAATGGCAGCACCTACATTTTTCCTCTATCGAATTTAAAATATTAAAATACTAAACGCCTTGTTTTATATTCCATGTACCGTCGGATCTTCCTAGTTTAGCGAGGATATTCCTGAATCAAAAGAAATTGGAATCCATATGGATTTTGTCAAAAGTACCTATTATTATAAAATTTATGTTTCAATATAAATAAAATATTATATGTAGTTTGTCTCTACCTGCCCAAAAATTATACATTGCAGCATTCATTTTAACTATTTTTTGCTAATAGTATGAAATTTCACCCATGTTGGCCTTGATTGGCTATCATATGAGGTTACAACTGCAATACTTTGAGCTGCAGGCTTTTATGCGAACGTAGTTTTTAAATCACGTGCCTATAAAAAACCCACTTGAAAAACTTCCAATACAAACTTTAGATAAAAAGCAATCTTTTGAACAAGTTTTCACCCTGACATGAACAAGATGAGACAATTCACTTGTTGACAAAACAATTCACCCTGAACCTTTAAGCTTGTTAGATAGTTCCTTCCTTCTAATACATTATTTATTAATCGTTTTAATATTATAAATGCGAAAGATTGTATGTTTGTTACTTCTTCACGCAAACACTGCTAAACCGATTTTCATGAAATTTGACACACACATAGAGAGTAACTTGGATTAACACATAGGATCGTTGTTATCCCTAAAAAAATGTTCATATGGGATGCCATGGGATGATTTTTCACGGGGCGCTGCTATTATACCATAAATTAAAAACTATAAAGCAATTATATTGCGATACAATGTAGATATACGCCATATATTATGTAGGTATACACGATCTGCGATATCTTCCCGGAAATTACCGTCCATTAATAAATTTGAAATAACTGGATAAAAACAATTTAAAAAATAAACATATTTGCAACGGTAGGTACATATTACATGAAAACATATATTATATATCATATTATCACATTACAAATTGCAAAATTGATCCCATGCTCAGGGTACGAGTACATTTGATTGCTAGGCGATGTTTAATTAAAATTTTTACGACGAATTTATTTTATTTATTTTAGATATATGATGTACCTTTCAGGCTTTTTATGGTTATTTACTTGATTACTGAAACAGAGGCTGTTTGTTTTGTCAGTTGTTCTCAAATCAGGGCTAGAATATGGTATATTTTATTGTTGACGTTCAAACAATAAATTTATAATTATTGTATTTTAAATAGCACTCTTTTATTTTATTTCATGTGTGCTATTCACGCTTGACAAAAATTACAAGATACCAGAACCACCTGCATAATATGATAAGAAGACAATAATAATTGATATCAAGTATTTCAGTTTTGAGCATATCAAAGTACCTATATAAGTGCTGACGGAAAATCAAAACAATTAGATACGCATTCATTGTTAATCAATTTAGTCGACTTTTCAAACTATTAATTAAACATATTATTAAAAATGAGCTTTTTAGGAAAAGTATATACGATTGAAAAGACTGAAAACCTTATAGAATTTATAAGCTCCATGGGTAAGTAAATATTTTTTCGTTTTTGTTGGTTTTCTCTGGTCCTCCTCAGATTTGATTTTTGATGTAGCCCACAAGCAAAGTTTGGCGGCAGGTCTCAACACGTATTTAAAATAAGTAACAACAAGTATAAAAAAAAATCATGTTTGTGATTTTTTTGTAAGTAAATAAAAATATTACAAAAAAAAATCAATCAAAAAAATAATGAAAGATGAAAAAAATAAGTGAAATAAAATATGAAAAATGTGATAGGTTGGCATGATACAAAATACTTTTTTTATAATTTTTGTCTTAATATGATGATAGTCCCCTAATATCTTTGCCTAATTATTTATATTGAGACACATAGGTATACATTTTATATTGAGCGAATATGGCTATAAGAAGAAAGTTCCGTAATATCCAAACGCTTCCTAAGTTTAAGCTCCGTCTGATCAAATCTAAGTTAGGTTATAATGCAAATAGATATTTTAACCAATAATAATATTAATAATTAATTAATTAAAATTAATTATTATCATTATTAATTCACTACATATTTAAAGGTATCGCATAAACTAACGTGAATGAACGCCTATATGAAAATTTATTATATAAGATTAATGATATAAATTATTAAAAATAAATTACAGGCCCAATCCCAGAGGAAACCAAGGAAAAAATGGCAAAAACGAAACTCTCGGTAAAAGTTGAAAAAGACGGTGACACTTACATTTGGAACACCTTCACTAGCAAAACAAAGGAAATCAAATTTAAAAGTGGCGTTGAATTCGATACTGAATTTATGTCAGGAATTCCTGTAAGTAATCCCACTATTTTATTTATAAGTCTCTTCTCGATAAGTTCACCAAGAAATCAAACCGCCTTCAAACTGAGAACCTACTTATTGAAGTAGATTAAAATACTAAAACCTTTTAGTTCACCAACAGTTTCATGATAACTGCATTATAAGCGGTTCATCCAAGAGCAAGACGATCGCTGATACACACAACTCAAATTAAGGACCTCCTTTTTCTCATTAGGTACTTTGTACTGTACGTCCAACTTTATATTCTTCTTTTTTCTCCCGTGTTCCAACTTAGTTCCATCTCGGTCAACTTTTGTTCTGCGACTGATTACTTTGCTAGCTCATCGTAAGTCGATCTGTTGAACAAAAATTATGGTGAAAAAAGTAAAATAATATTTGAGAAAAAAATATTCTGTGTGTAAAAAAATATTGACTCTCGAAGATTGACCTATGAGAATAAGGTATATTAACTTAAATGTTTTAGGTGTATACCTAATGGTCCCCTCTAATACCATCTAGATGGTCCATTACTCATAGGATATCCTGTACTTGTCCAATAATAGATGTGTAATAAATGTGTTATTTAGCTATAGTATTACTATCTAAATAAATAAGTACATTAAATAATTACAGGTTAAATCAACGTGCATAGTTGAAGGTAATCACATGACCCAAACGTATAAAAGAGACAGCGGAAAAGTATTGACAATCAAAAGAGAATTTACTGATGATCAGTTAATTGAAGTAAGTAAATTTAGTTAATACTTCAATAGTAATAGTTCGAGCTTTTTAATTAATATTTTCTATAGGACCGCATAGTGAATACAACGTACAGAGTACTGCAACCTTAACCTAGACACATGAAAATTGGAAAGAAGTAAAAAGAATACAACCTATTTTTTTTCTAATTTTATTCAAACGAGTGCATTTATACGCAAGTATAGGTTTACTTCATGGGTTTGTACGCCACTCAAAAATGAGAGAAAGAAAGAAAGAGATATCTTAATGTAGATAATTACTATCATTACTAAAACCAGTTAATAATTTAAGCAGATTTTAATTTTTGAAGTGTAAACATTAGTAATATTTAAAATAAAACTTGTTTTGGACAAATATAAACATTTAAACATTTTTTTCAGACACTTTCATCTAATTTCTTCGACACAACAGCACGAATGATTTACAAAGCATAAGTTACTGTGAAGTTTTGGCTTTTTGGACCAAGTTTTCCAAATTCAAATTTTAATGCGACCTGTTTAGCATATTTTAAATATAATACAACATATTTGTATATGGTGAAATGTTATTCTGGTATATCAATTTTAAGTTTTTAAAGTATTACTAAAATTTTCCCAGCAGCTAGTGAAAGAGTGCACATACCAACGGATCTAAAAAATATTGTATATTGTGTGTAATAATAAATAAAGAAAATAAATTATTTTGTTAATAAATATTTTAATAAATTATATAATTTTTATTTATTACTTACAAGCTGTACGCCACCATTAGATTAACCAGCACGAATGACAGTGGCGCCATCTATAGAAAATTGGTCGTACCAACTCAAGGTTGCTGAGAAGGTACGACCAAAGGCTACTAAGGTGCATGTAAAACTACTTTATTGCAGATCATTACATTCTCAAATGCATATTTTATGATTCTAGAAAGAACATACAGACAAACATTTATTTTTATATAGATACTAGCTTCCGCCCGCGGCTTCGCTCGCATGCATTTTGGACTCCAAAAATGAAGTGTTTTTACAAATAAACCTTCCTCTTGAATCACCCTATCTATTAAAGGTTCCATCAAAATCTGTTGCATTGTTTTAAAGATCTAGGCATAGAGACACACAGATGGCGGAAAACGACTTTGTTTTATACTAAGTAGTGATAATAAAATTTATAACCATAATTATATTAGGCAGTGGAAAGTGTTCTAAATGTTGACCAAGCTTAGTATTTATACACCACAAAAAGTTTCATGCGAATCCGTCCAGTAATTTCGGAGATACCTGGACAAACCGACAAACAGATTTAATTAATATAATATTAATATAATAATAATAAATTAGAGAATTTAAAAAAACATTGAAAAGTGTTTTAATAGTATTTTACATCGCCCCCAAGTTAGTTTTTCGTAAATATATTCAATGGTGGTTTTAGACAAACGCTGCCAGTTATTGAAACAGGCACACCGGCTGACGAACTCAACGCCTGTCTGAAATCATCAACGCTATGGTGGGTTCATGTTGAAAAGTTTCATCATCATCATTTATTGTTATTATATGTTCTAATTTTGCCATCCAGTTACTACGGAGACAAACGTTTTCCCCGAATTAAGTGAAACATAAATAATCAGGAGAGGTAATGTGAAAGATTAGTAGATGAATTAATAAAGTAATTAAAGATATTTTAATATTTTATTAATTTAATAATGTAATTTAATGACATAATATGTTTCTATTTTATTTCCCTACTTAGAATTAAAGTAAATTTAAAATGAATTAATTATTGTACACCATTGTTATGGTAGGATGTTAGAACATCTATTATAGAAATTAAGATCTTTCTATCGATCTAAGGAATAAGTAGGTCCTATGTACCAGCGTTTTATAATGTTGTAAATTTCTAATGTTTTATTTTGTGTACATGAATTATTAAATAAATAAATAAAAATAAATCTTTATGTACATACTACATCCCACAATAAAGAATTTGAATTTGAAGAGAAGTAGTCGCAGTGGACGTGCTGTGACAGTTATGATAATTTTGATTTAAAAGTTTTTCACATTACTGTAACACAGATCTGTAGACAATGTTGTGTGATCTGTTATTTACAGCCAGTACATGTAAATTTTGCGGATTTGAAACACGAGAGCAGCCAACGTATAATTAATTGCCCATGTGAGAAGCATGGTGTGCCGAGATGTATTCCTGCCACTTTCAGCGTTTGGCCTTAGGACTTATTTATTGTCATTGCAAAAACCAGTCTCAATGGGAATTGCAGTCTTTTAAATTGAAACGGCAAATTATTGGGTATTATTGATATACGCGGTATTAATACACTTTCTCCATTCGCTGTTCCTGTGAGTATCGTGGCTTTTATAATAAATCTACCCAGATCTGTAATGAGTAGTCTTGTACCATTACATAATCTTGGAGCGTCAAGATTACGCATCAGTAGAACTGGAACTCCAACCTTCAATTCTAATTTGTGTGAGGGTACTTCTGTTAATTCTAAAGAGTTTAAGAATTCAACGGGATAAACAGTGCTGTCGTCACTGCTCATAACCGTGTCTAATTATTCATAAATTTTTGATTCACCTGCTACCGCCTCCAATATGTTCAAATTTATTTTATAAACCGAGTCATTTTTTGGATACAAAACTGCTCTATCACATAACCACTCCTGATTATTTATGTTGCTGTCCAAATTCGGGAAAACGTTCTTAATCAACTCTGCCTCCGTGGTAACTGGATGGCAAAATTCTTCATTGAATTCAATTTGTCCATCTCTATCAGTTACAACTCGACCTTCTCCAATTTCCAACAGCTTACTTGCATAAGCACCAGATTCCTGGTTATTATAAAGATGAACTCGCAAGTTACATGTCAAATGAAACTTTTTAACTTGGGTCCATAGCGTGGATGATTTCAGACAGGCATTGAATTCGTCAGCCGGTGTGCCTCTTTTAATAACTGGCAGCGTTTGTCTGAAATCACCAGCCAGTAAAACAACAATTCCATCCATTACAGCCTGGTTGCCGCGAATATCTTGTAAGCTGCGATTTACCGCTTCTACAGCGTACTTATGGGACATATTGTGCATTCGTCCCAAACGATCAACTTGCACTGCTTCAAACCATATAAAATTTCAACCTAATCGGTTGAGCTGTTTAGAAGTAGAGACTTCGACAGAAGCGCCAACTACCGGATCCAATTGTATTTTTTTTTACCGTCGAGATAACCATCGCAATACCCATATAAAATTTCAACCCAATCAGTTGAGCCGTTTAGAAGTTGACTTTTCGACAACAGCGCCACCTACCGGATCCAAGACAGTAGCGCCAACTACCGGATCCAATTGTATTTTATACCATCCAGGTAACCATCGAAATACGCATATAAAATTTCAACCCAATCGGTTGAGCCGTTTAGAAATTGACTTTCCGACAACAGCGCCACCTACCGGATCCAAGACAGCAGCGCCAACTACCGGATCCAATTGTATTTTTATACCATCCAGCTAACCATCAAAATACCCATATAAAATTTCAACCTAATCGGTTGAGCCGTTTAGAAGTTGACATTCCGACAACAGCGCCACCTACCGGATCCAATTGTATTTTTTTACCTTCCAAGTAACCATCGAAATTTCCATATAAAATTTCAACCCAATCGGTCAAAAATCAAAACCCAAAACGAAAAATATTTTTTTTCGGGATAAAACTATCCTATAGGTATGTTATTAGTTATTACAGGTTCCCTTCTAACCATATGACTAATTTCATGAAAATCTGATAAATAGTTGTAACGTGAGGGATAAATTAAAGTCAACTTCCCATAGCATCCCACAGGAACATTTTTTCGGGATAAAAATATCCCAGATATTAAAGCAGGTTTCCGTTCTAACCATATGTCAAATTTCATGAACATCTGATAAGTAGTTGGAGCGTGAAGGAGTAATAAATACATTAAAGTCATCACCTCATAGCATCCCACAGGAACATTTTTTCGGGATAAAAACTATCCTATATGTTAATCCAAGTTACCCTCTATGTGTGTGCAAAATTTCATGAAAATCGGTTCAGCAGTTTTTACGTGAAGAAGTAACAAACAAACAAACAAACAAACAAACAAACAGACAAACTTTCACATTTATAATATTTATAAGAATAAGATTCTGTGAAACAATAAAATTTCACCCAATCGGTCAAGCCATTCAGTAGTTAACATACCGACAAGCGGTATTTTATAATAATCCAGAAAACCATCGAAATACCCATATAATTTTACCCCTTTAAGTCCAGCCGCTTAGAAGTTTACCTATTTTCCGAAGAGAATGAAGCATTTTCCCGTGATGAAAAATAGCCTATATTATAAAGTAACCTTGCCATGGTGGGAGGGCTTGTATACCTCTGTGATCCCCAAGGCTATGCCGGACAGGGCTACTCATAACGGACAAGCTTGGGAAGATACGCCAGACTAAGAACAACTCCGCTGGGAGGCCCTCCACCCGTCCCTCTAAATCAGCAGATGGCGGCGGGGATTAGGGGGCAGGGTCCCAGTACTTCAAAGGATGGATGGGAACTCCCAGGTTGGGAACCTCACTCCATTGCAGTAGTATAGTAGTTTCAGTAAGACGTAGTGCCACACTGCATGCTTGCATGCAGCCTAGTTGGGCCGGCACGACCGGGGAGGTACCTCTCGTTTACACGAGACCGGCTTAGAGTGACAGCTGTGCTATAGCGTTTCGTGCGATATATAAGTAGCCGGTGGTCCATGGAGGAGAAAGGAGGGTAGCGCATCTGTACCTATAGCTTCTATGCGGATGTCTATGGGCGTCGGTGGTTATGAAAATGGTTTCGACTGCTCGTTTGCCCCTATACCATAAAAAAAGCAGTCGGAGAACGACATAGTTCTAGGGGCTACCCGGGCTCCTAGGTAGGTATCATACGTAAATGTTGCATCAACAAAAAAAGGTATCAACAATATAAGCACTAAAGCCTCAAAAAACCAGATGGCGTTTTTTCCAAAAAAACTTAAAAATAGCTTTTAAGTAACTCACATAAAACTGGAAGAAGATCCAATCCCGGCTACCTAGTGGTAGTTGCCAGGATTGGAAGGGACGGTAGTCCGTCCCGTCCTATTTCAGTACTACCAATACAATCATAAATAATCGAAAAAAAATTGTACAAAAGACTAGCCGAAAAAGAGTACGGCTTTGTATCGAAATCCAATACACTTATTGCAATAATAGATTTAGGAACTAGTACAATTAAAACAAAAATAGATGACAAACAAATTGCGTTAGGAGTTTTCATAAATCAAAAATAGGATTTGATACAGTTACTAATTCCATACTGCTAAAAAATCTCAAAGGTATTGGTATCAGTCAATCTGCACAGCTCAATATGTTAAAATTATACTTGTGTGATATGTAAAGTATCATAGTTGTTAAACTTGAAAACCATCAAAGTACCCCCAACTCTTGGCATATCACAAGGATCAATTCTCGGTTTGATATAATTTTAACAGATTAATAATATTATGTAAATAACATCCACGAGGTAGGTCTAAGAGGTCCGGACCGATACGACCTTGAGATCTTCAAGAAAAGAGCTTATTCTTTCCTCAAAGGTCGGCAACGCATCTGTTAGACCTCTGGTGTTACGGATGTCTGTGGGCGTTGGTGTTCACTTTACATCAGGTGACCTAACTGCTCGTTTGCCTCCTATGCTATAAAAAACAAAGGCTACTCTTTACCGCGGGAAAATGCTTCATTCTCATAGGAAAACGGATAAAGTTCTAAACGGCTGAACCGATTGGGTTGAAATGAATGAAATAGCTGCTGTCAGTTTGTCAACTTCTAAACCGCTTGACCGATTGAATTCAGATAAATAAATGAATTTTTCTATGCACTTTCTTTCTAGAATCGTAAACTATGCATTTAAGAATTTGTTATGATCTCTAATAAAGTTGTGCCGCATGCGCCCGCGAAGGTTTCTAAGTTTGTACGACCAGTTTTCGACAGATGGCGCCTACTAATTTTCTTTATCCTGCCATAATTATAATCTAAGATTTTTATAGGTTTTCAAGTGTTAATTTTTACATGAGTGGAAAGCTTTAACAAAACATTTATTTTTTTAAGATCATGTTTTTTTTGACATACATTTTATGATATCGATCCAAAATATAAAGAAATAGGGCCCTTTGGGTATTTTTAACTGCAGATGTATAAATGTTATTATTTCTAGTTAATATAATACTTAAAAATACTTTTAATGGTCATGTTAATTGAATAAAAAGCATGAAATTAAAATAGTCGGATTAGAATGTCCTGTAAAATTTACAACTTTTGATTCGAGGACCTTTTGTTTGCGGTGAGCGGTTAGTTAACTTTTTTTATAATTTGTGATTGAAGATATTTTTATTTCACAAAAAGACAATACAGTCATACATGATGAACATGATGAACACGATGATACATGAGAACAATAGAGTTCACTAATTATTACAATTTAACAGGCAGTCTCTCAATACAATCGCTCAAAGTCACTCAATCACTACTCGCAAGTTGCGAGTATTAACTTTTTAGTAAATCTGACACTGTCAACTTTCTACACTAACAAATACAACTTCTAATATAGAGCAGGCGCTATAGGAAGTTGACTATGCAAAATGCGAGTTTTTCTATTCATTCACATGATAACTAAAGGAGTGGGGTATAAAAAAATGGCCCAATACGCCCACCTCGCAACATCCAGAATCATAATATGTAGTCTTTTCTGAATCATCAAAGCTATCTACAGAATACGGACCTTCTCCTTTTTCATACCAACTCTATACAGCTCTAGGTGTAATTCAAAAATTCCTTCGGTGCTCAAACCGTCATTCATCACAATTTGCAAATTGTCAATATCAGCTGTTTATTGTTTATTGCGTCCGCCATTTTGTTACTTAAGATTTTAAGCAATGGTCGTTTAAATTGACATTTATTAACTCCAAATAGCGTTTATGAATAATATTAATAATATTTAAAGTTAATTTAAATAATATTTAAAGTGATACTAAAAAACCTTTTAAAATTTCAATAATATTTGAAGTGATACTAAAAAAATAAATAACGTTTATGAATAAGGGATTAAATGTACACTGTAGCACTTAACATAAATAAAAATAATTAAAAATATAATATATATAATTTATTTATAAAAGCACTTCTATTTCATTTCATATGAGCTACTCACGCTTGAATAAAGTAAAAACTTACGAGAATCACCTGTATGTATAATGTGATAAAAAGACAATTAGGTGATATCAAATGTTTTAGTTCTGAGCACATGAAAGTATATAAGTGGTCATGGAAAATCAATACAATTAGATACGCAATCACTGTTGATCAATTTTGTCGGCTTTTGAAACCATTAAATAAATTACTTATTAAAAATGAGCTTTTTAGGAAAATTATATACGTCTGAAAAGATCGAGAACCTTATGGAATTTATAAGCGCCTTGGGTAAATAAATATTTTTTCATAGTTATTATCTATGTCGTTTTATAACATACATAATATATTATGTATGATGCCTTTTTATTTTTGTAGAAGCCAGGGAATACATTAACATATTATGATACCTAGACCTGCATCGTACTCGACGATGCGACAATAGATATACATTAGATAATAATAATAATAATGATAATTAATTCTAATTAAAAATCAGAGCAATAAATTTACTACTTATATAGATATATCGCTAAAACTAGTGTGATCATATGCCCATATGAGAGTATATTATATTATACAAATAATAATTTACAGACCCAATCCCCGAAGAAATCAAGGAAAAAATTGCAAAAACGAAACTCTCCTCAAAAGTTGAAAAAGACGGTGACACCTACATACTGACCGTAACAACTGATAACAAAACAAAGGAAATCAAATTCAAAAATGGCGTCGAATACGATACTGAATTTATGCCAGGAATTGATGTAAGTTCTCCCAAAATGTTATCTATGAGGCACTTCTCGATTAATTTTAACAAAACATTCACCGGCTCAAACTGAGAACATCCTTTTTGAAGTCGAATAAAATACCAAAAACTTTTTCTAGGATGTTGTGATCTATCTTGTAGTTTTTCTGAAAACTGCATTAAAATTAATTCAATCAAAAGCGCAATAATGTCGAATTTACATACATACATACATACATACATATATACAAACAAGTCAAACTAAGACCCTCCTATTTCCGACGGATAACGAGCAAAAGTAAAACCATTCTGTTAATTTACTTCTAATGATCAAAAACCTAGAGCCGTTTCTGAAGGCGGACTATTATTGTTTCATTAATTAATTAAATCTCTATCTCAGCTGCTTCTGCGTTGCGTTCTCGTTTTTTTCTCATTACTTTTCATGGCTTTTAGTATGCTTCGTTATTTGAATCATCATCATGATCGTGAACCTTTGGTTTACTGCTGACAGAGGTTTGGTTGCATCCTTCTTTTAAACTCTCTAACCCATCATTAGGTAATTATTGTTCTCCCGATGGTATATAATGCTATATTAGCATATTATGCTTCATTTTATTACGATTGAACAATTTTTACTCTTAACGAACAATAAAGTTGACAAGGGTCGACTAGTGTTATGTAAAATTAACATTATATAAGTATGTCATTTAGTTAAAATATTTTTACTAATTAAACTAAACTTATATGAAAATACAGGTTAAAGCCATATGTGTCGTTGAAGGAAATTGCATGACACAAACGTGTAAAAAAGACGATGGAAAAGAAATGACAATCAAAAGAGAATATACGGATGATCAATTAATTGAAGTGAGTAAAATTTTGTTAATAGCCGGAGCACCCAGTGGTTGATCCTGCTCCCTTCCAATGGGCTCCTGAATGACAAACCGCACGAATCGGCTGCAATGCAGTATGGCATTACCGCTTATGGTATAGATACCCTAAAGTTTTACTAACTTCTTCATTTTTAGGGTACGGACAATATTTTTAAGATACGGAACGTTTGTATCTTGTAAATACATCGTTATTTTTTTGGGGTTGGGGTCCCTATTTTTCTATGGGATCGTCAGCTAGTCAGTAACTCCAATGTATGTCTGCAACGTTAACCTGGACTTGGAAATTCCAAATTTAAATTTGGAAAAAATATAAATAAATCACTATCAACTTTACAAACGTATAGTTAATTTCATACAAAATGAAAATGAAAGAGTTATAACTTATATAAGTTGTAATGTTTGTTTATCTTGACTTAATTAGCTCATATAACAATCTGTAATGAATGAAATCAATTCGCACTGTTTACTCCATTAGGATACTGGCTAGAAGATGTGTTGTTGTTGCTACAGGTTTTAGGAAGAGGTAGTGCCACACAAAACAAAAGGTACACATACCGTTCTTGAACGATGCAAATCCACCAAGTGACACTTGTCGAAAGGAAAACTTCATAGGTTCGTGCACCACACGTAAAAAGAGTAAAGAAGTTATTTCCTCTGTCTACGGCGCCACTAAATTGAGTTTTCCTAATATAGATAATTACTATCACGGCTAAAAGAAAATTATTTATAATTCTTGAAGTGTAACATTTTGAACCTTGATGCATATAAGTATATACATTCATATTTTTTTCAGACGTTCTCATCTAATTTCTCCGACACAACAGGTCGAATCATTTACAGAGCAAATTTAAATTAGTATGTAGATACATATATACTAAAAATATTGTGCATTGTTTTCGTTTCAATTACTATTCACAATAAATATCTTTTATTTTATCTGCTTTTGTTTTATTACAAAGCCATTGTTATAAAAGAAAGTTTGAAAATAGGTAGACCAAAAACATGTATGATCTGATTTCGTATGTACTTTAGTATAGTACCTAGTATTCACGCGACTCAGGTTCGAGATAGGTTAGCGAAAGTTAATATACCGAACCTGGACGTAGCTGGATGTTGGAATTTTTTAAACAAAGTAAGGTGGTTTGCATCGAAAGGAGTATGTGGAAGTGTAAAACGAAACAAGGCAATGAATGCAGATGTATGGAAATTTGTGATTGAATTAATGAAAAAATATGGCTATAGTATAAAAAAGATGAACCAATTTCCACATGGATACGACTTCCTACTTCTACACTAGTAGAACAAAAACATACATATACAGATATAGAGATAACGTCTGAAAGCGGAGAAATCACTGGCAAACAACTTTGAGTCGAACACCAAATTCTTCTAGAGAGGGGTGAAGAATACTGGCATTTGTTCTTAATTAAGAAATGGTACCAATTCTACAAACGCTATAAATTTGATCAAACGATGGTGCAAATATTTGGGAGGCTTGTATGGGGCTTTCCAGTTCGGTAGTGTCTTCTCCACTTTTAGAATATAATAGAGTAGAAAACGTTTATTATGGATCAATACATTCACATAGATTACACATCGATCATCATTTTAAGTAGATTCTTAATATGACATAATATATAATACACGTAACTCGGCTCACTCTCGGATTTATATAGCCAAAGTATCCTCAGAGGAGGCTATGTCTGTGGAATCAGACGTAGACGGTGGCTTTAATGAGGTCACCTCTAAGAAGACTCAGAAGAGGAGGCAAGAAGCCAGTCAAACAAAATCGGTTAAGGCGCCCCTGCGGCCAATTCGGAGCAATTATGAATTGATTCGGAACGACACGTATTCAAAAAAGGAGGCATAGCCGTTTAATCTAACATTATGTTCCCCTTTCATTTTTAGTTTCACTCTAATTAAAATTGATGCATGACACTAGATAAATCGTTATTCGTTCAACTAAAATAGCAAGAACTATACCGATCAATAGTACTTCATTATTTCTAAAGTAACAGGTTTGTGCAGCTGTTATCGGATATCCATAAAGGATGGCCTTATAATTACAGAAATCCGTGTCGATATGTATTTTACGTGTAATTTTTGTTCCTTTTAATCCGTGTAGTGCTCCCTTACCTACTATTTCTAGTACCTAATCCATTATTGATCCTTCACAGAGACAAAGCAATATTAAAAATGTATTTTTTCCTTTAAAAAATAACTTAGCAATTTACTCGAATTCATATTTGCATTAGGACGACAAACAATTTTGCATTCTTTAAAATTAACTAAACTTTTGCAATTTTCTTATTTAACTGGCTTCTTCCCGCAGCTCGAAAAAAATTAATTTTTTTCTACATTTGATTTTGATCGACAATAAAAAAAAAACTGTAGAGCACATCAATATATCTGACGTTTAACTGACTTTAAAAAAATAAGCTCTCAGTTTGATGGATTTGTATGCATTCGCGATTTTATTGCATTTGGTTGCATGGATTTTGATGCTGTTTTTAGAAAAGTATTTGTTACACTTAGGTTATAATCAACTTAACAAAGAGGATGAGCATTTTAAATTCTGTTTGACTTTTTTTATGAAAATTATCAATTAATTCAAAAACTGATTAATTCTTGTTGTAAATAGCATTAAAGCAATGATCAATGAGTGATTCTTGTTGTTAAAGTGCTGTTGGAATTAAAGTATCCAGGTACCCGATGCTGATTAGCTGCAGAATAATAATACTTTAATACTTTCTGCTGATAATGCGCATATTATTATACCATTAATTTTTATTATTTAAGAGTAATTTTAGTTCTTCAACTGTCTAAACTAGTCACAAAACAATAGCATTAGTAAGAGGTAGTGCCGCACTGCATGCTGGCATGCAGTCGAATTGGGCCGGCGCGACCGGGGAAGTACCTCTCGCTTCCACGAGACCGGCGTTAAGTGGCAGCTGTGCTGTCGCGTTTCGTGCGGTGTGTAAGTAGCCGGTGGCCCGGGGAGCTGGAAGGAGAAAGTAGGGCAGCGCATCTGTATAGTCTCTATGCGGATGTTTGTGAGCGTCGGTAGTCATGAAAATGGCTCCGACTGCTCGTTTGCTCTTCTATACCATAAAAAATATATTTACTATCTATTGTGCTTACAATATATTATTAACGCTTCAGCTCCTCTTATCGCATCCTATTTATAAAAACGAATAGTGCAATCAGTATTGCACTGGCAAAGTGGTAAATATTATGCAACATCTAGAATGTTCTCCAGCAGGTGGCCAAAGTCTAATACTGACATAGCCGTAAAGCCCTACCCACATACGTAATATATGGTCAGTGCTCAGTATCGCTTGCACTAATCGCCACTTAATGCTTTTACCCTAGCATCTAGATTGTGTTATCGTTCATATCAAATTGGCTGTTGATATAAAGACTCTGATAATATAAAAATATAACCCACATCATGACATCGTTACGTTTGCAGTATATGTTTTCGTGATACATTTTACCTCAAACAAACGATGTATTATTATTAATCGATCATAACAAAATGGAGTAAATATTCTGTCAAGTACACGGAATATAGGTATATCGAATTTAAAGATTAGGATCATTAATTCGAGAGGTTCAGAATTAGAGGTGATTCAAATGATTGATACAATACATAATAAGATAGATCGTCAACTAAAAACACTAGGTACCTGAGCGGGCTTCTAAAGCTCTTATGCACTTATGGCTCGTAAACTAGGATACACTACCGAGACTAAATACCTGCGGGTGCCTTCAGCAGCTTTTATTAGAGGGTCCCTGATATGCAAGCCCCCAAGCCTATCCTGTATTGGTAGTCCTACCTGGCATAGCCTAGGGGACCACAGAGGCACGCAAGCACTATTTTCTTTTTTTCAACTGACACTTATACATTTGTCTAATACTAGTTACCATAACATA